>PGFW01021155.1:11048-24656 GCA_003123925.1 Haematobia irritans
TTTTTGTTTAGTAGTTTTCGGTAAATTTTCTTCCAAATTTTCGTAAGTTTAGTTTGTGGATCTGAGTGTTACAGAACTCCGTTTGCTATGAAATGCTGAACAAACCTTGCATAAACACTGTCCCTTTAAAAAAAAGAATCTTTTGACAAACACTATTTGTTAAAATAAGTGTGTTATTTTTTGTTGGTGAAATGACACATTTCATACTCGGAAGCATAGAATCTTAAATTAGAGAAGACGAATGAGACGCAAATGATGTCACTTTGTCAAAAAAGACCTCCTTTGCGGCCACTTATTCAACCAGTAATGCTGATCTCAAGTAGTATCCTAAATTAGACAATTCGACTGGAGCAGAAAGTGTACACTTTTTCAAAATTAGCTGTGTTAACTGTTTAACAACTCTTAGTGTTCCCAGTTTTATAGACTGGCAAAGTAAATTTTTTAATATATGTTTGCTTACTTTTAATTGCGAATAACACTCAGAGCTTAGTATCCTAAAATTGAGAAGACAATGGAGACTAAAAATGTGCCACTTTGACACCTTTTGCACCACGATAATGCTGATCTCAAAAGCCTAATTCAACTTGGACAGAAAGTGTGACGTATTTTCAAAATAAGTGTGCTCATTTCCATCTCCGGAAATGCTACCCAGAATTGAATTGTTAAGAAGAATCCATCACTGAAATCTGCTTCTCAAAGCGGGTTATCCAAATTAAAAAATAAACACCGAACCGAGTTTCTTAATCTTTTCAACTTCCAGTGCTGTTGCCTAGAGTAAATTGAAGATAAAAAGCTTCAAATATTAGGCTAATACATATATTGAGGGATTAGCATTTTGGTTTATTTATTTATTTATTATTTTGTTTTTGACAATTAAGAAAATATTTTTTACTTCGAAGAATCTGTTATAATTCGGACTTTGATTAACTGACATGTCATTTACACATGAACAGGTCTCTAAAAATGTCTCTATTTTAAAGAAGCCGCATCTTTAGCTCGACACCAATACCAAAATCCTTAAAAGAAGGTCAAAATCTTTGGATCCACAGAAAATTTTTCACCAAAATATTTAAGATAAAAATTAAAAATTTAATTGATTCAAAAATTTTTAATTAAAACAAAAAATCAATCACAAAAATATTAATATCAATTAGTTTTTTAATTTGAACAATTAAATTTTTAATTGACTTTGATGGTGGTACTATCATTTCCTGTGATTGAAGATTGAATTCCAAAAAAATTTTTTTTTTTTTGCGCCGAAGTTTATTTTTTTTTTGTGCACAATTATTCAAAGGAAATCATAAATTCCAATAAAATACCAAATATTTGTTGGCAAATTTCCAACACCATTTCATTCTCTCAAAGTGCCAAATTTTCTTATATCGTTGAAATAAATTCGTAAAATATTTTCTTATTTTTATCATATCGGAATTTGTAATAAAGTTTAGTGCTTATTCTAAAATTTACATAAATTTTCTTTCCGAATAGGTTCACAAAATTTTTTTGTGTGTAAAAAATCGAAAATTCCGATACACCATGTAATTGGCTTCCAATTGAGCATTCCTTTGGGCACTGACTTAATAATTAAAAAATAAATCCCCCCATTTAGACTACACATTTATGCTACCAAAACTTGACTTCTTCCAGTCAATGGCGGGATTCCAAAGATGCATCTTCCAAAAAAATCAAATTTAAACATTTATCCTTATCCAAATCATAGAAATAATCCAATGAACATTCATTTCTAGTGAGAATCTAGTCTCCGGTCAACAAGATGGAACTCCTAGGACCACATTGAAGTTGCTTATATGTTTGCAACAATTTTCATTTTCTTTGCCCCCAATAAGATATGATTGGGTCACTGGATCAGTGAAGGGTGTTGGTGTGTTGGGGAAGCTACACATGGCAGCTGCTTTTGCCATGACCATGATCTGGATGGGACATCGAACACACACACACGCACATCCATCGAAAAAGTTGGATTTGGTGGAAGCAATGAATGAAAGCGCTAAGCTGTGGTTTTATGCTACCCAAACGAAATGGACATAATAAATAAATGTAGCTCACCATGGTCCACCAAATTGCTCTGGAGGACTGTAGAGTTAAGCATAAATTTCATAGTGGGTACTACACCAGCACAGTATCTAGCTAGCATGCATTTGCCTTTAGAATCATGCAACTTGCCAAACAATTGCATTTTCCAAAGGGGAGGCGGGAAACATTTTGAGAGAGGGGGGTAAAAACTATGGCAACAGAAATTGTCCAGCATTAAAACATTTCAACGATAAACCGAGAATGTAGGAGCGAGAAAATGATGTGTAAGGAGTCATGGGGTTACTGCGGAACCATCATGTCTGTCGTCCAGCCGTCTAGTTCACTTTTGCCTCTAATCGAAATTGATGGCCTTGCGTTTGTGGCTAAACAAAATTATATTGGCCAGAGCCAAGAGGGAGCTCATATGGATATTCATCCATGCATTGCTGTGTTTCCGTTTGGGTGGCCATTTCAACACACTCGCAGTATGCCAAGTTTAATTACCAGGGGGCCCTTTAGAGTTGAATTGGTAAATCCTGCTGTGGGTTGACCCAAACAGAAAATATTGACGTTAATAAAAAGAACATTTACTTTACAAAAATATTTCACACAGACTTGAAGTTTTCTGTCGACTGATAAAGGGATTTTGCTAAAGAAATCATTTAATGCTTTGAAAAGATGAACTTTGCGGTTAATTTTCTTTTCTGAAGGGTATATGGGGTAAGAGAGTAGCAAAAAATTGAAAATTTGATTAGAATGCAAATTAAAAGAAGGAAATGAAACAAATGGGAAAAAGTTAGAATCTGTTGGATCGAATGCATAATTTCTTATTCCTTAAATTGCCAATATAAATTTACTAATGTGGAACACCGATAAAAAACTAAAAATGCTCTTAAAAAAAAGTAGTTTACTTGGATCCGAAGATTTTGGCATTCCCTTAAGGTTTTGTGTCATGATCGCGAGCCAAAACGTGGTTTGCGTGAAATAAAGGAGCGCCTTTTATGAAATCCACCTGTCACAGTGGTAGAGACCTTGCCTCACGAGATGAACATTTAGTGAGAAACGGGTGTAAAACATATGAAAAATGAACTTGGCGCAAAGCAATTTGAAGTTTCCAAAGTCATCAAGAAGCTCAGCGATGCGCAAAAAAGATTAGCCTTGCTTGGAAGAGTTTCGTTGTACGAAGTGACCACTTTTTTGGTTTTCTCCACATGAGAAACGATTCCAATTGGAGTAGTGAACAACTTCGGTTTCCTATGCAAAAGAGGGTAAGATGAAAAGTTTACACATTCTACTGGTCACCAGCAATTAAAAAAGCCAACCGATGTACATGATATAGGGCAAACGTAACACCAATCGTCCGTTCCCTGGCGCTTTTTGTATTCCTCAACCGTGGTTGTCAAAATAAATGCCAAATATTGTCGGGAAAATGTCTTTAAGACAGTATTGAAGACCTAAGCAGGCAAAAATCTTGTCAGACAATTATTTCTATAGAAATAAAATTTTGACAAAATTTTCTATAGAAATAAAATGTTGACAAAATTTTCTATAGAAATAAACTTTGACAAAATTTACTATAGAAATAAAACTTTTGACACCATTTTGAAATAAAATAAAATTTTGACAACATTTCTAGAGAAATAAAATTTTTGACAAAATTTTCATAGCAAATAAAAATTTTGACACAAATTTTCTATTACAAATAAAATTTGACAAAATTTTTATATAAATAAAAAATTTTTACAAAATTTCTATAGAAATAAAATTTTGACAAAAATTTTGCAATAGAAATAAAATTTTTACCAAAATTTTCTATAGAAATAAAATGTATTGACAATTTGGAATAGAAATAACATTTGACAAAATTTTCTATAGAAAATAAAATTTTCACAAAATTTTGATATAGAAATAAATTTTGAAAAAAATTTTCTATAGAAAGAAAATTTTGACAAAATTGCTTACAAGAAATAAATTTTGACAAAATTTTCTATAGAAATAAAATTTTGACAAAATTTTCTATAGAAATTAAAATTTTCAAAATTTTGCTATAGAAAAATAAAATTTCCACAAAATTTTCTATAGAAATTAAAATTTTGACAAAATTTTCTATACAAATAAAATTTGACAAAAATTGTTTTCTATCCAAAAAAATTTTCACAAAAATTTTCTATAGAAATCAAAAATTTTCACAAAAATTCTATAGAAATAAAATTCTTGGACAAATTCTATAACAAATAAAAATTTTGACAAAATTTTCTATCCAAGTAAAATTTAAAAAAAATTTTCTTTGTAGAAATACAAATGTTGACAACTTTTCTTATAGAAATAAAATTTTGACAAAATTCTTCTATAGAAATAAAATTTTTGACAAAATTCTCATAGAAATAAAATTTTACATAATTTTTTAATAGAATTTTCTATAGAAATAACATCTGACAAAATTTTCTATAGAAGGATAACGCATTTTGACAAAATTTTCGTATAGAAATAAAATTTTAACAAAAACTTTCTCTATAGAAATAAAATGCTTGACAAAATTTTCTATAGAAATAAAATTTTTACATAATTTTTTATAGAAATTTTCTATAGAAATAACATTTTGACAAAATTTTCTATAGAAATAACGTTTTATTAAAATTTTCTATAGAAAATAAAATTTAACAAAATTTTTTTCTATTAGAAACTAACTAAATTTGACAAAATAGAAATAAAAATTTTGACAAAAATTTTCTATAGAAATAAACTCTGCACAAAAATTTTCTATAGAAATAAAATTTTTTAGATTAATTTTTAAGAATACAATTTGACAAAATTTCGTATAGAATAACATTTTGACAAAATTTTCTATAGAAATAACATTTTGACAAAATTTTCTATAGAAATAAAATTTTAACAAAATTTTCTATAGAAATAAAATTTTGACAAAATTTTTTATAAGAAATACAATTTTGACAAAATTCTAATAGCAAATAACATTTTGACAAAAATTTTCGTAATAGAAATAGGTTAGGATAGGTTAGGTTAGGTGCGTAGCCGATGTTTTCAGGCGCTCACTGTAGACTTATTCAGTCCATTGTTGATACCACATTTGATGAACTTCTCTCTTATCCTGAGTGCTGCCCGATTCCATGTTAACGCTCAATGACAAAGCGGACCTCCTTTTTAAGCGAGTCAACGGCGTTCCACATTGCCAGGGGAAAACCCACTTTAAGAGAAGCCTTTGAACCCTCAGAAAATGTCACCAGCATTACTGAAGTGGATAATCCACCGCCTGGCAAAACTTTTTTGGTGTTCGTCGGTAGCAGGAATTCCAACCCACGACCTTGTGTATGCAAGGCCGGGGCGATGCTAACCATTGCCCACCACGGTGCAATTTGATAAAATTTTCTATAGAAATAAAATTTAACAAAATTTTCTATAGAAATAAAATTTTGACAAAATTTTCTATAGAAATAAAATTTGGACAAAATTTTTCTATAGAAATAAATTTGCGACAAAATTTTCTATAGAAAGAAAATTTGGGACAAAATTTTCTACAGAAATAAACATTTTGACAAAATTTTCTATAGAAATAAAAATTTGACAAAAAGCTTTCAATAGAAATAAAATTTTTACAAAGATTTTCAATAGAAATACGAATTTTTATCAAAAATTTTTATAGAAATAATAAATAAAATTAATAAAAATAAATAAGCAAATTTCATCCGATCGGCTGAAATTTGTACATGGTGTCAGCCATACGATCTCTAACAAACCATGCAAAATTGCCAAACACATCCGGTCCATAAATTATATTATGCCCCATATAAAAACCGATCCCCGATTTTGGCTTGCGCGGCTCTAAAAGAAGTAAAATTTTCATCCGATCCGGTTGAAATTTCGTACATGGTGTAAGTTATATGATCTCTAACAACTGTGCAAAAAAATTGCGATCACATCGGTCAATAATTATATATAGCCCCCATATTAAAACGGACCCCCGATTTGCTTGCCGGAGCTTCTAAGAAAAGCAAATTTCATCCGCATTCACGGCTGAAATTTGGTACATGGCGTTAGTATTGATGGTCTCTAATGACAGCAATAAATGACGTCATATCGCCCATAATATATATAGAGCCCTGTATCATTAAACCGATCACCAGATTTGACCTCCCGGAGCCCCTTCGGAAGAGCAAAATTCATCGATTCGCGGTTTGAAGTTAGTACGTGATGCTGAGTATATGCTTATCCAACAATCATGCAGGAATTTGATTCATATCAGTCCATAATTATATATAGCCTCATATAAACCTTATCCCCAGATTTGACCTCCGGCTTGCCTTTTGTAGAAGCAAATTCATCCTATCTTGGTTGAAATTTGGTACGTGGTGGTACCTATATTGAATATTAAACAGCCATGCCAAAAAGTGGCTCCTATATCAGTCCATAATCATATATAGCCCCCCATATAAACGATCCCGAGATTTGGTTTTGGGGAGCCTCTTGCGGAGCCGAGGCAAATTTCATCCGACGTCAGTTTGAAATTTGGTACATTGTGCTTGCTAGTATATGACCGTTAACAACCATGCCTAAAACTAGGTTCTATTATCGGTCTTATAAAGGTTTATGTATAGCCTCAGATAAATACGATCCCCAAGCACACAAAAGTTGGTCCATATCAAGTTCATAATTGTAACTATAGCCCACCATTATAAGCGACCCCCAATTCCGAATTCTGGCTCTTTTACACGTTTATGCGACATAACTCACATTTAGAGACGAATGTTAAGAAGTTTTTTATGATACCACAACCCAAGTAATCTCGTATTGTGGATGACAGGTTTTCGTAGAAGTTTCTACCGCAATCATGGAGGAGTGACATAAGATTCGGCCTGGCCGAACTTACGGCCTACATACATGTTTTACATTGAATTCTCAATCACGAAAATGATGGTATCAATCAACAGTTTCTTAATTGGGTGGCAGATTATGGACCCATATTCGGAGCTTCTCTAAAAGTTAATTGTGATCTCTTGAAAATTTAAATGTGGTTAACATTGTCCATGGAAAGGGAGCCACCTCGGTGCCAATGTTAGCGATGCCCCGCCTTGCATACACATGTCGTGGCGTCGATCCTGCTTCGACCGAACACCAATATGTTTTCAGCTGGGGATTATCCCACTCAGCTAATGCTTGGCTGACATTCTTGAGTGCTTGCAAAGCGTTCTCTAAATGGTTTCACTGCAATGGTGCGAACCGCCGTTCGGACTCGGGTATAAAAAGGAGGTCCCTTGTCATTGGAGCCTAACATGGAATCGGGCAGCACTCAGTGATAAGAGGAGAAGTTCACCAATATGGTATCACAAATGGACTGGATAACTCTAAGTTGCAGCCTGATACATCGGCTGCCCACCTACCATAACCTAGCCTAACATATCCATGTCTCATATTTCTACAGGATTCGATGTCAAATATGAGAAACCCTGGTGTTATTTACTTTAGAAAGATGCCATTGCCAGATTAAAGTCTTGCGGATCAGGTAATACGCGAAAAAGAAGACTCCTTCCACTCCACTGTGCCAGTGTCCAACAGTATTCTTTAGAAGAAAGGCAGATACTGGGGCCTCATTTTCTATTCAGGACTCTTACTGATCTGCGGGTTAGTATGGCCTTAAGACCATACTCACCTCCAGCAGGGCCTCTGGTTGGATGTTTAAAGCAAATTTAAAGATGACGTATAATTAGAGGTTTTGTTTGCGACCTTAAATGAGACCACCTCACGCCAGAAGAAGTTGAGAAAATTTCATCCTCTACAACCTTAAACTAAACGTAACACGTCCATGTTGAGACCTTCATACTACCTTGGTTGGAAAAGGCAGGGACAAATTAATAAATTCAAATTTGTTTCACTGCATCAATTACTCAAAAACCAAAATTTTTAAAAAGAATTCATTCTTAAATGCGTCTTCTGTTCAACTCCTAGCTGCTTATGTCAATACCAAAGACATTAAGGTGAGGACAAGAATTTATGGGAACTGGTCAAGTTCTTTTTCAGTGCAAGGTAAAACCTGTCTGCCTAAAACTAATTTTGGTTTTTCAATTTTGTAAAACTTTATTTCTTTAGTTGGGTGATGTTGTTTTACGCAAACCCATTCCCATTATAGCATTTTCACATTCAATTTTGATTCATCATAAATATTTTCAATATTATTTCACTTAACGCCTTGTCTTTCATAGCTTTATAATATTTAAAGAAAAAATAACTTCAAGGTTCATTAATTTTGCTCGCTTTCGTCTGACTTCATCCATGCGGAGTGATGACCCGATTTTTGGGGAAATATTTGCAATATTTTTAAAAACCAGGCTGTATGGCATTGGTCAATCATTGTGAAGGTAAATTGTCACATAAAAAATACTTTTTCGGCATGCTTGCAAGTATTTTTAAAATGCATCAATGATGCGGCTCTTCCCCGATGTTGGACCACAAGCAGCCCTGGATTACCATGGCCCCCAGAGTGGAAGAGAATCAAGTTGATCTATATTAAAATCATTATTCAAATAAATTACTTCAATATTTTACCCAAGGAGTATTTTTTTGTGTGGTAACAGCTTGAACTCCAGCAGACCGGCCGGAAAAATCAAAGTAAAGAAACAAAGGCTGCTTAACTATCGAAGCAATTGGCATGAGATGGCCAGCAAAAGTTGGTTGAATGTTAACGCTTGTTTTTTGTTGTTGTTGTTGCGTGAGGTCTCTGCGAGCAATGTTGTCACTTTGGTTTTCCTTAGTTTCAATGCCTCGTTATCGATCATTGCCAGTCGTCAACGTATTCTGTTGACATTCCTCGGCCCAGACCAAAAACCTCTTTCATAAATAAACAATTTTACACCGTTGTTATGACACACAATTTGTGATGCCTGCTGTTAAGTTCGGGGGAGGAAAAAGAGAGCTAATTTAATGATTCAAGATGGTGGTATAGCTACGAAAGGAAAAAGGGGACAAATGATCGTAGACACATACCATGAAAGTGGGGGAAACTTAACAATTTTAATTTTTTTTTTTTGCGTGTGGGGTGGGGGAAGGTGATGTTATAACAGGTTGATGTTTTGAAGATATTAAATGGATGGGGATTTTAAGTTATATAACTATTCGAAAATGTAGGGAAATTTGTTTTTAGGATACAAACTTCATTAATAAACGCTCAAAAAGCTAACGACTAAACAAAGTTGAACTCTCATATACGCAAATTGTTCTGATAATTTGACACAATATTCGATTATTTTGTCTGCAAGCAGGTCATTTCATAATTAACGCTGTGTCGCGTTTCCCCAAATTTTAATATGGCCCCCACATAAACAGACTCCCGCCAATTTGGACCACTTGAGATATTGCCAATTTTTACTTGATTTTTGAAAAACGTTATGCACTAAAAAATACAGAAGCTCTGAAATCAAAAATCTGGGGATAGGTTTTATATGGAGTTTTTATTTAATGGTCCGCTATAACAAATTTTTGCTGACATTTAAATCGGCTGGATGAAATTTCACCAATGTTGATTAGTGTTAGGAGGCCATATATTACATCCACATACAACTTTCAACCGGTTGCCGGATATGTGCATCACCCCGGAAGCTTCCGGAAATCAAAAATCTGGGGATCGTTTTATATGAGGCTATGTTACTTATGGCCGATATGGACCAATTTTAGATTTTAGAGTCAAATATTAACAACATGTACTAATTTCAACCGGATCGAAAAATTTGTTTTTCCAGAGGCTCCCGCAAGACAAATCTGGGGGCCGGTTATATTTGATAATCTATCTAAAAATGATCGATACCGCCCATTGCAATACGTTCGACCTTGACAACAATAAACTACTGCTTGCTGCCAAGTTTTCAAATTAATGTTCAACCGAACAAAAATTTTCTTATAGAAATAAAATTTGACAAAATTTCCTATAGAAATAAGAATTTGACAAAATTTTCTGTAGAAATAAAATTGGACAAAATTTTCTATAGAAATAAAAATTTTCACAAAAATTTTTATAGATAATAATTTTTCACAAAATTTTCTATAGAAAAGTAAAATTTTAGCAAAATTTTCTACAGATATTAAAATTTTTACAATATTGTTCGTATTTAGAATAAAATTTTTGACAAACTTTCTGTTTAGGAAATAAAATTTTGAAAAAGATTTCTAAGAAATAAAATGTTGACAAAATTTTCTATAGAAATGAAATTTTGACAAACTTTCTATATAAATAAAATTTTGACAAAATTTTCTATAGAAATTAAAATTTTCTATAGAATAAAATCTTTCTATTAGAAATAAAATTTTCACAAAATTTTCTATAGAAATAAAAATTTGGACAAAAAATTTTCTATAGAAATAAAATTTTCACAAAATCTTTCTATAGAGAAATAAAATTTTGACCAAAATTTCTATAGAAAATAAAATTTTGACAAAACTTTCTTGTTAGAAATAAAATTTTGACAAAATTCCTATAGCAATAAAATTTTTCACAACATTGCTATTACGAAAATAAAATGTTCACTAAAATTTTCTATAGGAAATAAAATTTTGACAAAAATTTCTATTAGAACATACATTTTTGACAAAATTTTCTATAGAAACCAACAATTTTGACAAAATTTCTCTATAGAAACCAAATTTTGAGCAAAATTTTCTATCAGAAACAAAAATTATTTGACAAAATATTTATATAGCAAAATAAAATTTTTCAAAGAAATAAAATTTTGACAAATATTTCTATGAATAAAATTTTGACAGAATATGATAAATAAAATTTTCACAAATATTTCTGTAGAAATAAAATTTCTATAGAAATAAAATATTTTCACAAAATTTTCTTAGAAATAAATTTTTGACACAATTTCCTATAGGAAAAAAAATTTTGAACAAAATTCTTGCTTATAGAAATATGTTAAATGATGTGTGGGAATCCAAGTCCCACCCCTAGTCTTTGACTAGGAAGCTTGATGAGTCGCTGAACTATGAAACGGAGGTATACGGTGGTCGGTCTCAAAGCCAATTCAATAAATCCAAAGAATATCGATTTACTCTTGAGACTTCTCCGCAAGAACGTATGGAGATAATATATCAGCATAGAGAAATATAAGGAAAATCCAGATAGAAACAAACAAATTAGGATTGTTGAATATTTCTGAATTTATTTCGTTGGATAGAGTTTGAGTCTTACCAGTACACGGATGATAGCCGAAAGAGATGGAACTCGAATAATTATTTGCTGAAGTCTATAATGAGCATAACTCGAACAGGGCGTATCGATAACAATGAAATCGAAATCCGTATGTGAAAAATATTGTGTGTTTGGGAATTTCTATGCGTTTTTTAGGGCGAAATTAAAATTTGATTGTAGAATATAGGTTTCATGCTATAAAACAAATAAAATGTTGACAAATTTTTCCATAGCAATAAATTCTTGACAATTATGTATAGAAATTTTCTATAGAAATACATTTTTAACAAAATTTTCTATAGAAATAAAATTTTGACAAAATTTTCTATAGAAATAAAATTTTGACAAAATTTTCTATAGAAATAAAATTTTCACAAAATTTTCTATAGAAATAAAATTTTCACAAAATTTTATATAGAAATAAAATTTTCACAAAATTTTCTATAGAAATAAAATTTTCACAAAATTTTCTATAGAAATAAAATTTTCGACTAAATTTTCTATAGAAATAAAATTTTGACTAAATTTTCTATAGAAATAAAATTTTACAACAATTTTCTATAGAAATAAAATTTTTTCCGCAAAATTTTTATAGAAATAAAATTCACAAAATTTTCTATAAAAAAAGAAATAGAATTTTGACAAAATTTTCTATAGAAATAAATTTCACAAATTTTCTATAGAAATAAAATTCTTCACAACATCTTTTTATAGAAATAAAATTTCACAAAATTTTTATAGAAATAAAATTTTTGATTAACAATTTTTCTGTAGCAATAAAATTTTTGACAAAATTTTTTCTATAGAAATAAAATTTTGTCAAAATTTCTACAGAAATAAACATTTTGTCAAAATTTTCTCAGAAAATAAATTTTGACACAATTTTTCTAAAGAACTAAAATGTCTGACAAAAGGTTACTTCATCCAAAATCCAATTTTTCCATCCAGTATTTTTAAAAAATTTCTTCAATGGACTAAAAGAATGACTTCTGTGCTAAACATGTTGCCATTATAACAAAACTATCTTAGTTAAATTTTTCTAAAATAAACCTACATTTTCTTTCATTGTGGGTTAACGTTTATTTGGCTGACATGCAGTGACTTCCAGTCTATGAGAAGCCTCCCAGCAAAAAAAGAGCTTCCAAAAAAGTAGTTTGGATCCCTAATTTGTGATCTGGAAGTAGTGCACACTTGAATTTTACAAAGGCTTCTCATAGGACGGAAGTACTCAATTTTTGGATCTTTTCCATTGCTTCAGAAGTTAAACCTTGGGAGTTCATTTGGAAGAAGAAATTAAAAAAAAAAACTGACAAACAAAATTTTTATTTTTATCATTATATTTTGTTACACCTTTATTTTCTTATTATCTAATTTTTACAAATTGAAAAACTTCTTCGCTTCCACAGGGGGTTGAACCTGGGTATGTTGGCACCAATAACAGAATCGCCTTAGCGTCTATTCAAATGTCTGTGATATGAACCCAATATTGACACTGCACTGGCATGCACATTCTAACTACGTTCCTGAAGAACTTTTCAAAAGAGCTCCACGCGATGTTGAAAAATCAAACGGCACAGTTCAAATACCAGCGGGATAATTTTTTACTTTTTTTATTATTTTTACCTTTTAAACTTAAATTTTAATAATATTTAACTTAAAATCTGCCTAATCCGTAGCTTTCTCAGACGTGTCCAAAAAGGTGACAAAAAAAAAATCGATACCGGATCCTTGGATGCGCTTTGAAATAAACTTTGTGAACTTTGTCAAAAGGAATGCCATCGGAAGTTGGAAAATTATGGGTATTCTGGGAGCCTTTAAAAGAAATGGTCGTGAATAACTTCCAATTTTTTTTGCTGGGCTTTGTAAAATTCATTAACTTTTGATCCGATTTTGGTTCGAAAAAATCGGATTTTTCTTTCTGCTTCTGAGCAAAGGCTTCTTTTCCTGAGTGGTGTGATATTTTATTATGAAACCCCTAATTAATTTGCATTCAAATTTTCTATGAAAAAAATAAATTTTCAAAATTCAACAAAAGTTTATTCAGATAATGGATTTGGAATTAAATGAAATACATGAAGATACAATAGCATGAGTAATAAAGCTTGAGTGGAACTCATGAATCGTCTCATGGGCCCCCCCGACCATTACAAATGAACTTCATTATCCTTGCAGACAAAGTGCACAACACATGCCACACTTAATGATGATGGGTTGAACGAGCAACCGTAGATTTTAAGTGAAGTTGCATCAGCAACTGCTGCATGTGACATTGATGGCTGACTACACCCAGACATTGCCATATCTCTTGGCTGTCTCCAATCAACAAGAAATCTGAGTAGCAGCAGTAAACTGCACTTCAAAGTTCTTAGCGAATGTGG
>PGFW01021159.1:5550-18571 GCA_003123925.1 Haematobia irritans
TAAGGCTATGGTCACACTAGTCAAATATTTGACCAAAATGAGTGTCAAACAGTTTTCCAGAATCATTTTCCAAATATCTGGATATGATTTTTGGCAAATAATCCTACCATTATTTTATATATCCAATATGAGCTAAAACTGTTTGCTGGTTTGGCTGTGGCGACCAATACTTTTTCGATTTCTGTCAAATATTTGCCCAGTGTGACCATAGCATAATTGATACGTTTTATTTTTTTATTTTATTTTTTAACTAAAGGTTGATTCAATGGATATTTTTTGATTGAATGGAATGGAATATTTTGTAATCAATCCTCTGGATCTTTTCCATCCATCATTTGAAAAGATTTGATAAAAATATAATTGTTGCATATATTTTGAATTCTAATTTAATACCCATCTTAGGATATCTTTTCCTTCTTTATTCTAAGCTTTCTAAAGGTGAGTATTAAGTTCGAGTTTAGCCGCTAAAATCGCTAAAGTGAAAACTAAATCAGCAAGAAAAAGGCATAAAACTATACATATTTGTTGCAAATTTTATTATATCTTGATGGGGAATCGCCTAAAGCAAATTTTCACAAATTTTTATATACTTAAAATGGATTATTAAAGAAAAGTAATCGTGAAACAAATGAGATTTTAAGCGGCTAAATCGAACTTAATACCCCCTTAAGGAGAAAAAAGTAATATTATTTTTCGAAACATAAAGGAATGGAACAATGGCAACAATTGGCATTGTTTGGTTATAGGTCTACTAATTACTTAAAGGCCGGTACTACACTCATGATCAAATTTTACAACTATTAAAGCAAAACAAAAAGTGCATTTCTCATTTTTTTTTGCTAATCAATTATAACAAAATCATACATTTTACATTATTATTAAGTAATAAAAAATTTAAGGAACATTAAGAACAAAGGCAAATTATAGGCTGCTATAATAATAGGTAAATTCTATGATAATTATTTATTTTACTGGACTTATATATTTCAATCTGTGATAATTCATTAAAAAAGGGTTTAGTAACCAGTAAACGACCTCGATTTTGAATCAACTTATATTTCATTCCTGTTGGCATATGCAGATTATTTTTGCATGTTTCTTGGGCATTTCACACCATGGTTTTTTGGTTTCCTACCACAAATCCTCCTTACTTCTAAAAATTTCTTTCGATAACTTTCTTAAGTTCACTCCAAAGATTTTTTGGATATATAAATCGGGCGATCGACTGGCCAGTCACAATAAATTAACATTTGTAACCCAGTTTTGACCAATGCTGAGGTATGCTTTGGGTATTATCTTGTTGGAAAACTCAACGCAATGGCATTTCCTCGCATTGTCTCTGTAGCCCATAGCATTCAGGTATATTTTATCGAAAAATTGGTCTACCCCATCTCCATAAGAAACATCCAGCCTAGCGTTAGGTTAAAAGTGGCAGGCCCGATTAAGTTAGGGCTCATTCAGAACTATATCTCCCATTGTGATAATCCCAACTAATAATCTTCCATCTCATGTTTACCAGTTCTTTTTACGTGAATCGTATCGTGATATTCTTATAATCCCTCTCAGGACGTGGACATTTTTCTGGTAGTTCCTCAAATACACTTATTTCGTTTCATCGCTCCAGAGGATATTTCTCCACTTTTTTCCCCCTTCTTCATCCACTCGTTATTCGAAGCTTAGTCCTCATAGCCCGTATTCTTCTCAAGCACTTAGTGGAATTTTCTTGTTCTCTTCTACGAACATGATGAGCAACTGATTACATTAGCCTATTTCGGCACCATAACTTTGGAAGTTTAAAAAGCATTCCTTTCTTTAGGAAATTACTATTGTTCGATCATGCCTGGATGTTTTCTTGGTGGATCTACCCTACACCTTAAGATGGGGGTATACATTAACTTCGTCATTCTGTACTGGTCGTTAAAGTCAAATGGTTCCCCTCTAACAACTGCAAAAAATTGGTCCACATCGGATCCATAATCGCTTATAATACTAGCCAATTCAACCGTCCCCCGATTTGGCTTGCGGGGAGATCTAAGAGAACACCGATCGGTGACCCCATAATTTCGGATACATGGTGTCCAGCATATGATCTCTACAAACATGCAAAGAATTTGGTCCACATGGTCCATAGATTTTCCCAGATCACAAAAATTGGTCCATATCGGTTCGTTAAATTTGTAGACTTTCCTCATATACATAAGAATTTAATAAAACCGTTAGCTGTAGCAAAGAAGAAATAAAAGTCGGTGCCATATTTTTACGTAAAGAAGGCATTTACGCTTCCATCTTCGCCGCCAACACAAACATTTTGTCAAAGACTAATAGGATTTTTGACAACTTTATATACATGATTCATTATAAATTTTTTAATTTTTCGCATACTTATCTATGGTTTTCTTCGGTCTTTCATGTTAAACCTGAAACAGTAGTACTCGGTTATTTAGGCGTTATGATACATCCGGGTGTGTATGAGAAATAATGACTAATGACTAATTGATTTTTTTGTCGAAAGAGTCGGATTTCTTTATCTTCAATCATGTAATTCGATTTATCCAATTTTGGAAACTTCCTTTTCAAATTTTATAAAATCGAGGGTCGAATATACGATTTTTCAATTTTTCTAAAATCTATCTGTCTTTTATCAAACCGTAAAATAAAAACTTTTCAAAGATCAAAAATATCGTCTTTCTTATTCTGACTATAAATCTTCCTAATCTGAGACGCCGCTAATTCGGAATTGAGCAGATTTGAAAAAATAAAACGCCTTTAGCGCCAATTTTTGGTTATTTCTGGGTAGAGAACATATTCGTTATTTTTTTCGGACATTCCTGACTATTTGTTCAAAACTCGTATATTAAGTTGAGTCGATTTCTTGCAATGTTCAGAATCTAATTTTGTATTTCTTGCTAATTGATACTTTTATATAACGACCGATAACTTATTAAGAAAAATAACGAAAAAGTTTAATTATTAATTGGGAAAGCAAAATATAAATAGCTACTTTTACGCTGAAAAATCAAAGTTAAAAGTTGACTTTTTCAAAATTTGGAAAAAGTAAAATCTGATACTTCAAAGTCAGATTAGTCGAAAGTTCAAGTTTAAATCTTTTCATTGTTATTTTTCCGTATCTTCGTTATTCAACTCTCGGGTGTGGTTTCATTATATAGTTCTTTCGGATTCGGCTAGCATTAAGGACACTCATTTTCTCTATAAAATTTATTAAATATAGCAACATTATTTCAGTAATGTAATTAACTATATACCCACTGTCTAGTTCAATAATGATCTAGCCATGAAAAAACAATTTTTTAAATTTATGTGTGCCCGATTAAATTTAACTATTTGTAAATTGCACCATATTCTAATACATTTAGCATTTAAGTTCTTAAGATTGTGTGACCAGAAATTTCATAATAATAATAATACATTTTTTTTTTTGTGTAATATTCACTATCTTCTTTACAGTGGATAAAATAGTGGATAATCTATAATTATGCTGTAAGTCAACATTCCTACAATGAAGATATACTGCCCAATTTTTATATATTCACATTGTCGCGGCTATGGAGGCTTTTAAATCTCAGCAATACTTGTGGCACTGCAAATGTTACATAAGTTCAGCCCAAAAATGCATTACTAACTTTTGGCCTCATGAATAGTGTAGTATTACAGGTTAGTATTTTTTGCTGTTGTTTTTTTACTAAAAAAAATTGATTATTTGTATTTTATGGGCTACGTTGGGTCCGAGAGAAGGATACTCCATGCAAAGCGCGTAAAATCAATACTTATCTTTGGCCATCGTGATGTAGATTAAAATGTATTCAAGAGACATAGGATCCTGAATATCAAGAGGTCATTTTATATTTGCATATCTATTAACTACAGAAAAATTTTATTTAAGGCTTTAGATTTTACTCAGGACCATGTGTGTTGAAAATTTTTAATCTGGTGCCCTATATTTATTTAAAAATTTACGATCTATTGATAAACTCTAAAAATGTGTATCCGTTAATTGTAATGATATTGCTGAAAAGTTTTGCTGGAAAGAAGATAGTATCGATTTTATTGATATTATTGGGTATGACATTTTTAATTTCGATAGAAATTAAAATTTGATGCAAATGTTTTTTTATATAGAATAATTTTGATCATAATTTCTTCAAATAACTATGACAACATTTTCTATAGAAATATTTGACAATATTTCCTATAGACAATCAAATTTGACAAATATTTTCTATAGAATAATTTTGACCATACAATTCTATTCTATTAAAACAAAATTGTTTTGTAACAAAATTTTTATTTTAACAAAACACAAATTTTTTCTTATATGAAAATTTTCAAATAAAAAGTTAAAATTGTATTCTATATAAAATTTGTAAAATTTTATTTCTATATAAAATTTTCAAAAAATATAGTAATAAAAATTAGCTAATTATATATCGTAAACTAAAGTTGAAAAAAAATTTCTATAGGAAATAAAATTTTGCCAAAAATTTTCTATAGATAATAAAATATTTGCGGAAAATTTTCTACAACATAAAAGCTTTTGACCATATTTTCTACAGAAATATTTTGACAAAAAATTTATCTATATGAAATAAAATTTTTACAAAATTTTCTTCGAAATAAAACTTTGACTATTTTATTCGAAAATTTAATTTTCTTTACGAATTTATAAATTTGACATATTTTCTACAGAATATAAAATTTTGACAATAATTTCTTATATGAAATTAAATTTTTGACAATATTGTCTACCGAATTATAATTTTGAAATAATTTCTATAGAAACTAAATTTTCATCAAAATTTCTATTTGACAAAATACTTTATTATTATTGATAAATTTAAATTTTGTATTAAATTTTCTTTTTAATTAGATAATTAAAAAAAATATTTTGGCTCCTTAATAAATATTTATATTTTCCTTTCTTTCCCCCTTTTTTTTTTTCCTTTTTTTTTTGTTTTTTTATTTTATTTTTTAACTAAAGGTTGATTCAATGGATATTTTTTGATTGAATGGAATGGAATATTTTGTAATCAATCCTCTGGATCTTTTCCATCCATCATTTGAAAAGATTTGATAAAAATATAATTGTTGCCATATATATTTTGGAATTCTAATTTAATACCCATCTTAGGATATCTTTTCCTTCTTTATTCTAAGCTTTCTAAAGGTGAGTATTAAGTTCGAGTTTAGCCGCTAAAATCGCTAAAGTGAAAACTAAATCAGCAAGAAAAAGGCATAAAACTATACATATTTGTTGCAAATTTTATTATATCTTGATGGGGAATCGCCTAAAGCAAATTTTCACAAAATTTTTATTACTTAAACTGGATTATTAAAGAAAAGTAATCGTGAAAAAATGACGATTTTAGCGGCTAAACTCGAACTTAATACCCACCTTAAGAGAAAAAAGTAATATATTTTTCGAAACATAAAGGAATGGACAAATGGCAACAATTGGCATTGTTTGGTTATAGGTCTACTAATTACTTAAAGGCCGGTACTACACTCATGATCAATTTTACAATATAAAGCAAAACAAAAAGTGCATTTCTCATTTTTTTTTGTAATCATATTATATACAAAAATCATACATTTTACATTATTATTAAGTAAATAAAAAATATTAAGGAACATTAAGAACAAAAGGCAAATTATAGGCTGCTATAATAATAGGTAAATTTCTAATGATAATTATTTATTTTACTGACTTATATATTTCAATCTGTGATAATTCATTAAAAAAGGGTTTAGTAACCAGTAAACGACCTCGATTTTGAATCAACTTATATTTCATTCCTGTTGGCATATGCAGATTATTTTTGCATGTTTCTTGGGCATTTCACACCATGGTTTTTTGGTTTCCTACCACAAATCATCCTTACTTCTAAAAATTTCTTTCGATAACTTTCTTAAGTTCACTCCAAAGATTTTTTGGATATATAAATCGGGCGATCGACTGGCCAGTCACAATAAATTAACATTTGTAACCCAGTTTTGACCAATGCTGAGGTATGCTTTGGGTATTATCTTGTGGGAAAACCAACGCAATGGCATTTCCTCGCATTGTCTCTGTAGCCCATAGCATTCAGGTATATTTTATCGAAAAATTGGTCTACCCCATCTCCTATAAGAAACATCCCAGCATAGCGTCTACGGTTACAAAGTGGCAGGCCGATTAAGTTAGGGCTTCACTTAGCACATTCTCCCATTGTGATAATCCAAGCTAATATACTTCCATCCATGTTTAAAGTTTTTTTACGTGAATCGTATGTGATATTCTTAATCCCTTAGGACGTCGCGACATTTTTCTGGTAGTTCCTTCCAAATACTTATTTCGTTATCACTCCGCTCCAGAGGTATTTCTCCATTTTTTCCCCCTTCTTCAACCATCGATTATTCGCAAGCTTAGTCCTCATAGCAACGTATTCTTCTCAAGCATTAGTGGAACTTTTCTTCGTCTCTCTCTTACGAACAATGATGGCAACTGTATTACCAATTTAGCCTATTTCGGCACCCATAACTTTGGAAGATTTAAAAAGAATTTCCTTTCTTTGGAAATTACTATGCTTGATCAGTAGCCCGCTGAGATGTATTTTTGGTGGTCTACCTACACCATTAAGATGGGGGTATCATCACTTGTCATTCATGTACTAGGTCGTTAAAGCAAACTGGTTCCCCTCTAAACAACCATGCAAAAATTCGTCCACATCCGGATCCATAATCGCTATAATACTAGCCACATTACAACCGTCCCCCGATCCTCTGGCTTGCGGGAGACTCTAAGAGAAACGATCCGGTGACCATAATTTAGGATGCATGGTGTCAGCATAGATCTCTAACAACCATGCAAAAATTGGTCCACATCGGTCCATAATTTTCCCAATCCAACAAAAATTGGTCATATCGGATTCGTAATTTGTAGACTTTCCTTTACATAAGTAATTTAATAAAACCGTTAGCTGTCAAAGAAGAAATAAAAGTAGGGTTGCCATATTTTTACGATAAAAGAAGCATTTACGTTACCATCTTCGCGCCAAACAAACATTTTGTAAAGCGTAATAGGATTTTGAAATTTATATAATGATTATTATAATTTTTTTAATTTTTGTACTTTTATGTTCGGTTTTCATGTTAACATGAAACATATACTGGCTTTTTAGGCGCTTATATACATCGTGTGATATGAGACAATAATCGACAATGACTAATTGATTTTTTTGTCGAAAAGTCGACTTTCTTTAATCTTCAATCTGTAAGTCGATTTATCCAATTTGGATAACTTCCTTTTTCAAATTTTATAAAATCGAGGTCGAATTATACGATTTTTTCAATTTTTAAACATATCTGTCTTTTTCAAAACCGAAAAAAAAACTTTCGAAAGATCAAAAATTCGTCTTTCCTTATTCTGACTATAAATTCCTAATCTGGACGCCAATTCGGAATTGACATGAATTTGAAAAAAAAAACGCTGTTAGCGCCAATTCTTTGGTATTTCTGGGTAGAGAACAATCTATTTTTCGACACCGACATTTTGTCAAAAATCGTAAAGTTGAAGTCGATTTTTGCAATGTTCAGAATCTAATTTTGTATTTCTTGCTAATTGATATTTTTATAACGACCGAACTTTTAAGAAAAAACGAAAAGTTTAATTTTAATTGAAAGCAAAATATTAAATAGCTACTTTTACGCTGAAAATTCAAGTTAAAAGTTGACTTTTTCAAATTTGGAAAAAGTCAAAAACGATACTTCAAAAGTCGATTAGTCGAAAGTCAATTTTAAATTTTCATTGTATTTTTCGATTTCGTTATTCAACTCTGGTGTGGTTTCACTTTATAGTTCTTTCGGATTCGGCTAGCAAAGGACACTCATTTGTCTCTATAAAATTTATTAAATATAGAACATTATTTCATAATGAATAAACATACCCACTGTCACGCAATAATGATCAGCCATGAAAAACAATTTTAATTATGTGTGCCCATTAAATAACTTTTGTAAATTGCACCCAAGTATTTTACATTTAGCATTAAGTTCTTAAAGAGTGAGGACCAGAAATTCATAATAAAATAATACATTTTTTTTTTTGTTATATTTCATATCTTCTTTACAGTGGATAAAATAGTGGAAATCTATAATTATGCTGTTAAACAATCACCTAACAATGAAGAATTACTGGCCCATCTTTTTATATCACATGTCCGCATGGAGGATTTTAAATCTCAACAATCTGTGGCACTGCAAATGTACAAAGTTCAGCCCAAAAATGCATACTACTTTTGGGCCGTCATGAGTGTAGTATTACAGGTTAGTATTTTTGCTGTTGTTGTTTCTTACTAAAAAAATTTGAACAAAATATTTAATTTGTTGTGTCTTAAAGGGCGTACGTGGTCCAGAGAGGGATAATCCTGCAAAGCGTAAAATCTACTTATCTTTGGCCCAGCGTATGGTAGATAAAATGATTCAAGAGAACAAATTAGAATCTGAACAAGAGGCATTTTTATATTTGCATATTTTAAAACTACAAGAAAAAGATAAAGAGGCTTTAGATTTTCTCAATGGACCAGTGTGTGAAAAAGTTTATCCTGGTGCACCTATCTATTTAAAAATTGATCTATTGAAAACTCTAAAAATGTGGTCCGAATGTAATGAATTGCTGAAAAGTTTGCTGAAAGAAGAGTAAGTATCGATATTCTTAAGATATTGGGAGGACATTTTTAATTTTCGATAGAAATAAAATTTTGACAAAGTTTTCTATAGAAATAAAATTTTGACAAAATTTTCTACACAAATAAAATTTTGACAACATTTTCTATAGAAATTAAATTTTGACAATATTTCCTATAGAAAATAAATTTTGAAAAATTCTATAGGAATAAATTTTTGAAAATATTTCTATAAAACAAAATTTGACAAAATTTTATTTAACATAACACGAAATTTTTTCTTATTAGAAATTTTGTCAAAAAATAAATAAAATTTTATTCTATAGAAAATTTTGTCAAAATTTATTCTATAAAAAATTTTGTCAAAAAAAAAAAATAGAAATAAAAATTTGCTAAAATTTTATATCGAAATAAAAAGTTGAAAAAAATTTCTATAGAAATAAAATTTTGCCAAAATTTTCTATAGAAATAAAATTTTGCCAAAATTTTCTATAGAAATAAAATTTTGACAAAATTTTCTATAGAAATAAAATTTTGACAAAATTTTCTACAGAAATAAAATTTTGACAAAATTTTCTATAGAAATAAAATTTTGACAAATTTTCTTTCGAAATAAAATTTTGACAAAATTTTATATCGAAATAAAATTTTGACAAAATTTTTCTATAGAATAAATTTTGACAATATTTCTACAGAATAAAATTTTGACAAATTTTCTATAGAAAAAAATTTTGACAATATTTTCTACAGAAATAAAATTTTGACAAAATTTTCTATAGAAATAAAATTTTCACAAAATTTTCTATTTGACAAAATTTATATAGATAAATAAAATTTTTGAGAAAATTTCTATAGAAATAAAATTTTGCCAAAATTTTCTATAGAAATAAAATTTTGGACAAAATTTTCTACAGAAATAAAATTTTGGCAAATTTTCTATAGAAATAAATTTTTGCAAAATTTTCTATAGAAATAAAATTTTGACAAAATTTTCTATAGAAATAAAATTTTGACAAAATTTTCTACAGAAATAAAATTTTGACAACATTTTCTATAGAAATTAAATTTTGACAATATTTCTATAGAAAATAAATTTTGACAAAATTTTCTATAGGAATAAAATTTTGACAAAATTTTCTATAGAAATAAAATTTTGACAAAATTTTATTTTAACAAAACACGAAATTTTTTTCTATAGAAAATTTTGTCAAAAAAATAAATAAAATTTTATTTCTATAGAAAATGTTGTTCAAAAAAAAAAAGTAGTAATAAAAACTTGCTAAAATTTTATATCGAAATAAAAAGTTGAAAAAAAATTTCTATAGAAATAAAATTTTGCCAAAATTTTCTATAGAAATAAAATTTTGACAAAATTTTCTACAGAAATAAAATTTTGACAAAATTTTCTACAGAAATAAAATTTTGACAAAATTTTCTATAGAAATAAAATTTTGACAAAATTTTCTATCGAAATAAAATTTTGACAAATTTTTCTATAAAAATAAAATTTTGACAAAATTTTCGACAGAAATAAAATTTTGACAAAAATAAAATTTTCACAAAATTTTCTATTTGACAAAATTTATATAGATAAATAAAATTTTTGAAAAAATTTTCTGTAGCAAAAAAATTTTGACAAAATTTTCTATAGCAATCAATTTTGGAAAAATTTTCTATAGCAAAAAAAAAATTCACAAAATTTTCAAGATATGGATTCGGTCCTTTTGACAAATTTCAATTCAAACATTTATTTAATCAATTAAGCCCTCTTGGACCATATAAGCTATATGCGTATAGTTTTATGATCTGTATTTATCTTTTTAGCAACTGTTTTTCTTTAAATTTTAACTTATTCGGCCCATCTTTCTATTTCCGTGTCAATGCGTTGGGATTACCATAAGGATTTACATAACAACATGTTTTTGAATTGGACTCTTCATAAATTACAAATAAATATTGAGAAAACGGATGAAGAAAAAGATAAAACAGAGTGTGATACGACGAATCCCATAGAAAATGTAACACTTTTTAACAGAGGTAAGAGACACATTTCATTCCATTATGTGAATAACAAAAATATTAATATTATTTTTTTTTAATTCAAGTTAATCGAATCCTCAGAAAAGAAAATCAGAGGACCCTATTTGGCACGTTTAGAATTACATCAGCGTATGCGTCAGCATAATTTAGATGCTAAAACATCTATGGGAGAATTCAGCGATTTAGTAATTGATTACTTCCGTCTATTTGGCGATAAACCCTGTTGTACACATGATATCTCGCTTTTTCTACCGGCTATAAGTTTAGAAGAACGAAAGGATTTAGCTAATAAACTTTTGCTTGAAACTGGTATAACCTCTACTAATTTACCCAAGGATGTAAGTAGGACACATTTGGTGCAATTAGATTTAAATGTTACATGTAATGAATTTTATTTTATTTTAGAAAGAACAAATGCAAAAACACATTTGCGCTCTACAAGTATCCCGAATTTGTGGTCTACATTTGGATAAAGACATAAATCACCGTTTAGCCTTTTTCACATCCCTGAAATTACGCTATGAGCATGGTCTTAGTAATTTTGGCAAAGATTTACTTCCCACAGATATGGGTCCTTCGGATGCCTATGCATTGTTGGCAGGTTTGTTAAGAAAATAAAAAATAAAAAACACTTTCTCTACATTAATTCACTTTATTTTTTTAGCTAACGTCATGTATGATATTAGCCAAGAGGAACAAAAATCCGATAGAATTTTTGGAGCTCTTTGTCTACTGCAGTATGTCTTGCGTAACAGTACCAGTAATTTCCATGTAAAACTTTTAAGCCTTAAAATTTCCATATTTGTTTGGGTTGTCTTTCTGGGGCCCAGGAAATGTATGAATATTTGGAAATCAAACAAATCCAACTTGACTCTATGGGTTATGTCCACTGTAACCCCATGATACTGGCTGGACGATTCTCCATGGCTCGTTCGGTTTATGATACTACATTGAAATTTTTCACAAACAGTTATAAAGAACGCTTGGGATATATAAGAGACAGGCATATGCCTATCGTTTTTGCACTTTTTCTAAACTCGAAGAGTTTATGAACTTCAAAGAACGTCTTACGAACAGTTTGCATTATGTGGCTATTTCTGTAGAGGCTCAATTAAGCGATTTGGTTATATTGTATGGTAATGTACAACAGAATCTTAACACCTATATGATTATGTCCATAGATCCTGCTGAGGATCGCATCTCATGGAATGAGTTACGTGACAATCGTGATTTAACTGCCATGATTAGATGGGATCCAATTCATTTAGTTGACACTGATCGTGAACGTAGTGAATCGTTTAAGCAAGAGGTTGAAATATTGGCGATACGATCTTTGATGTTACGTTTGATAGCCGCCTTTGTTGATTTATTTCATCCAAATTTAAGTGTAAAATATTGTAGAGCCGCTGCTGCTTCTGGTCCAAATTTACAAGATTTGAAAGATGCCTTGCCTGGTGGTGGTGCCAAAGAAACTGCTATTATTGAATCATTACGAGACTCGTGGTTGGCTTTGTTTAAACGTTTGCGGTCCGCTGAAGATTTAAAACCGCTGCCAAATCGTTTTCTAGTCGATTTATTGCCAACACGTTTGCATTTATTACTGGAAATGCCATATGAAAAATTCTTTAGTGATCTATCACAAATGGTCATTGAAATGTTTGTGGGCAACACCAATTTACCACTGCAATGTAAAGTTGTCACAGATAATGTTACACAGGTTGTAAATACAATCGAAGCTACAATCAAGGAGAGTAATGAAGCCACAACCGATGGACTGTGGAGGAGAAGAGAATGGCAGAGCAAAGTTGGTGCCTGTTTAGAGGTAAGGTGGTGTATGCATTTTTAACATTCGATATTTTGTGTATGATCTTAATTTTGATATGTTGTCAAAATGTTCTCAAAGTTTCAAATTCTTTATATATTCCTCCGCTTATACTAAAGCTCAAACACCCATAGTTTATAAAATAAGGTTTTCAGCAATATTGTTATAAACGCCTTTAAATCTTTGTGTGCAATTGGCATCCTATTTGCCCACTTGCAAAAAGTTCAATTGGAATATTTACATATGACGATTTTATTGTCCGATTTATACCAATCAAGCCCACACCCAAAATTTATTTTTGGGTAAAATTAATTATTGTCATCGAGCCAAATATAATCTACCAACCATATAATCTAATCAACCAAAAACAACCAAACCAAATATCTTATTTTGCAAAATTTTGTCAAAATTTTATATTTATAGAAAATTTTATTTCTATAGAAAATTTTTTCACAATTTTATTTTTATAGAAAATTTTGTT
>PGFW01021160.1:0-11852 GCA_003123925.1 Haematobia irritans
TTATCACAAAATTGCCTTCAACTGCCTTATCTATAAATTGTTTGTAGCCTATAATCTCTATATACGTACATACAAACACTCGTTTGAACAATTATTTATATTTTAGTTCAATAGATTAGTATTAACACACATTTATGTTTTTTTTTACAGTAAGCAGTCTTGAACCTAAAAATGCCGAAGGTTCAACAATGGCTACAAAATATAGACATGCTGGTGATTTAACTGGAGAACCTCCCACTAGAGAGGTAAAATGTGGAATATGAAATGATTTTAGTAATAGAATGTTTCTTTTTTTTCAGTTTGCTGAAGTTACAATACCAGTGCCTTGGGGACATTTGGCGGGTAAATGGTATGGACCCCAAGATGTTCAACCCATTTTGGGTCTTCACGGTTGGCAAGATAATGCTGGTACATACGATTTACTAGTTCCCCTATTGCCTCCCGATATTGCATTCCTCTCTGTTGATTTACCGGGTCATGGATTATCTTCCAGACTTCCAGACGGTTGCTATTACAACACTATTGATAATCTCTATATCATTCGTGTTATAATGAAACAGTACAAATGGGAGAAACTATCATTGATTGGCCATTCCATGTCTTCCATTATTGGATTCGTCTTTGCTGCCGTTTTTCCCGATAAAGTTGATATGTTTATTGGCATTGATGCCTTAAAACCTCATCAAAGGCCTTATCCCAGTGTCATACGAACCATGGAGACTCGTATGGATGAATTTTTGCGTGAAGATGAACGCAATCGTAATAAGAATGAGCCCCCCAGTTATACATATGATGAGCTTATCGAGCGTATATATGTTGGTACATTCCATTCGGTCAACAAAGATCTATGCAAACATATGCTGGCCCGTAATATTCAAAAATCGGAAAAATTCCCTGACAAATTTTTCTTTACCCGTGATAGACGTTTAAAGTTCTATAATTATGCTGTTGGATCACAGGAACTATGTGTGGAAATGGCCAAACGTATAACTTGTCCATATCTGTTTATCAAAGCTCGTCATTCATCATATTTTGAGGATAAAAAGTATTACGACGAAGTCATGGATGTCCTTAGACCTAAACCGAATTTTGAATATTTCGAAAGTGATGGCTCACATCATTTGCACATGAATAATCCCCAATCCATTATTGAGCCAATTGTTGATTTTATTAATCGCTTTGGTCCTGTGGCCCGTGCAAAACAAGCCAAAGCAGCTAAATTAGCTGCCCAAGCCGAGAAGGATAGTAAACTCTAAAGTTAACGATTGTACATGATGAACGTGATATTTTTTTATTCCACAAAAATCTACTTAATCTTCCAGGGATATAATAGAAATTGTTGCTACGTACTATATTTTTTAAATCTAAGTGCTTGTTAGATAGATTTTTAAGTTGTTTATCGTTAAATATTTCAATGTAGACGATTCGTTAATAACTAATAAAATATATTTACCATAAGATAATAAATGAAATTCAAAGCTGGATAGGAAGATGTGGACACTTTCATGTGTTTTCAAAATTTTAAAAGAAAATAATCGGAAGGGAATAATTATTTTTCATAATTTCCATTTATTTCTCTAAATACAAAGCCAATGAGCCAAATAAAAAATGTATTACATGATATAGCCTAGAGTAAGATAGAAAAAAACATTAAAAAATTGTGTAAATTTATAAATTGTATAACAAAATTTTTACAATGAGTAACTCATAAAGGGCCCCCCGCCAAATGAAGTATATAATGTAAAGGGAATTACGAATTCAAGAAAGACTAAATAAGCAGAGAGTGTCCAGTTATTAGCACCAAAAAATATAGAGCAATTAATAGAAATTCAATATCAACTTAAAATTGAATGCTCCCGAAAAAAACATACATTGTTTAAGAGAAAAGCATTATTCGAATCGGGGAAATTCTCAATCAAGAGGCAACAATGTTTCCAGATACGAGCACTCGCACAAAGAAATGACTTTCATATAACAACAACCAGATATTTACGAGGAATAACAATCTGAGGATTTCTCGTCGAGCGAGAGAATCGAAAATAGTCACATAGAGTGCTAGGTACCTCAACTATGAAATAAACTTTATATAAAAGAGCAAATTGGCACACACTTGACATAAATGAGAAACGATAGCAGCCAAGGAAGCCCTCAGCCAAACAAATTCTGAAAACATGATCTGCCTTCTTACTTTAGAATTGAAGACCAAATCTGACAATAGTTTCATATGCGTATTTCAAATCGCTGAAAATGGGCAGCATCACTCCCGAAAAAATTCCAGACCGTATCTTATAGCAGGCAACAATAACGCATGTGCAAGTTTCTGTATCGAAATCGCAAGGTGGAAAGACTAAATTTCATGAATAAATTTTCGATCGCAGTAGAATATAATTTATTCAGAACCGACTCAATATAGGAACGTAAAACTTAAAATTTTGGTCAATTAGAACTCACCCAAACACTTAATCTGACTGAACAAATTCAATCACTATCCATCCCCAAACGGAACCAACGGACACATCACTATCCACCGCCAAAACAATAATGCCCTTTACCGTTTTTTAGCGGGATTATAACAAAAGAATTATCAGCATGACATTGTGGCGACTCTACAAACATAATTAATAGTAGCGCTTTCCAAAACATCAGAAAAACCGCGACGAGAGTTAAAAGAGAAGGAAACATCATCAGCATATATAAATAAAGAGCAAGCACAACCATTAAATATTACCCAACTCATACTATATATAAAAGGAAAAGCAGTCGGCCCCAAGTGTCAGCCCTGGGGAAACACGAATTTAAAGGTAAAATACATAGACGGTTTCCTGTTATTCAATCCACAAACTGATGTCTTCCCCTCAAATATGAAAAGAAAATAATATCTACACGCGGTTAAATGGAAAAATGAATCTGAGGCAAGCTTTTTATATCAAGTTAGAAAACAAATAAGAAGAATTAAACAGCATTCGTCAAATCAATAGAGATCAGAGTACAGGTATTGGCGGAGTTGAATATTCCCTCGATGGAGTCATGTTGTAGGTGATGCAATAGTAAAAGATGTGGCCTAATGGCCTTACGAAAACCATGTTTGACGTACTCAAAATCTTGTTCCCACTTACAAAAATCAACTGATACCTTAATCAAATGCTCACAATTTTCGATAAAGACCGGGAGAAATAGAAGATAGGTCGTAGGTCATCCTCCATTACCACCTTGAACTGGAATTTTGGCAGCTACACGAGCCATTTTCCAGCCGCGGAAGGAATTACAGAGGTAGTCATCAAAATTGAGTTTAAAAAGAATCCAATATTATATCTGATATGTAGGGAAAAACTCAAGTTTAACAATTTGAATTGAGATTATTTGCTGTTTTCCCTACATATCAGAATATAATAATTGGATCTTTTAAGCTCAGTATTTTAAAGATGATAAGAAATTTTAATAAAAAAAAGAACTAGAGAAAAATTAAAACAAGTAATATACGAACCGTAAAGTCGGCCAGGCCGAATCTTATGTTACGCCTCCACCATGATTGTGTAGAAACTTCTGCGAAAGACTGTCATCTCACAAATTCGAATTACTTGCGTGTGGTAAATACTTAATCCGATGGCAAGGAATCTAAAACTTTAACCATCGTTTGTCTAAATTGTGAGTTAGTCCCATACATGGCATATATTAGACACAAGAAAGTTATGTATGGTAAGTCTGATCAAATAATTAGAATCGGATATGGACTTCTGTACGGGTACGTGAAGAGCCAGAATTGAAAATATGGGGGTCGCTTAATATGGGGCTACAAATTATGAACTTGATATGGAACAATTTTTGTGTATATGGGATGCGATTTACATGAGGCTATATATAACTAATGGACCATAGTTAGGCTTGGTTGTTAACGGTCCAATATACTATCCACAATGTACCAATTTCATTGACTCGATGAAAATTTGCTCCTTCCAAGTGCTCCAAAACCAAATATCGGGATCGTTTATATGGGGGCATATATATGATTATGGCCTGATATAGACCGACTTTTGGCATGGTTGTTAAATATCATATAGCCACAGCACGTACCAAATTTTCAACCAGATCGGATGAATTTTGTTTTCAGAAAGCCACCGAGTCAAATCCTGGGAATCGGTTTATATGGAGGCTATTAATATAATTATGGACTGATTGGACCCAATTCTTTCATGGTTTTGGAACCATATACTAACATCCGGTACCAAATTTCAACCGAATGGGAGAATTTGCTCTTCCATTGGGCTCTAGAGTCAAATACGCGGATCGTTTATTATGGAGGCCTATATATAATATGGACCGATACTGGACCAATTTTTGCAGTGGAAGTTTGAGGTACCATATAATTAACACGCACGTACCAAATTTCAACTGAAAAGCCGCGATGAATTTTGCTTTTCCAAAAGCCACCGAGAGTCCAAATCTTGGGGAACTCGGTTTATGAATGGGGGCTATATATAATTATGGACTGATATGAACCAATTCCTACATGGTTGTTGGATACCATATACTAACATCATGTACCAAATTTCAGCCGGATCGGATGAAATTTGCTTCTCTTAGAGGCTCCACAAGCCAAATCGGGGGATCGGTTTATATGGGGCCTATATATAATTATGGACCGATGTGGACCAATTTTTGCATGGTTGTTAGAGAACCATATACTAACACCTGTTACCAAATTTCAGACGGATCGGATGGAATTTGCTTCTCTAGAGGCTCTACAAGCCAAATCGGGGGATCGGTTTATATGGGGGCTATTTATAATTATGGACCGATGTGAACCAATTTTTGCATGGTTGTTAGAGACCATATACTAACATCATGTACCAAATTTCAGACGGAACGGATGAAATTTGCTTCGCTTAGAGGCCTCGCAAGCCAAATTTGGGGGTCCGTTTATATAGGGGCTATACGTAAAAGTGGACCGATATGGCCCATTTGCAATACCGTCCGACCTACATCAATAACAACTACTTGTGTCAAGTTTCAAGTCGATAGCTTGTTTCGTTCGGAAGTTAGCGTGATTTCAACAGACGGACGGACGGACATGCTCAGATCGACTCAGAATTTCACCACGACCCAGAATATATATACTTTATGGGGTCTTAGAGCGATATTTCGATCCTATGGTGGAGGGTATAAAAAATGATATCTCAAATTATATTTGAAATTTTCATTTCTTCATTTTTTCGAGTTCTGGATCGGCTGGGGGAAGAGGACGTTGGTAGTTAGAATGTTAAGAAGTTGTTCAATATCAGTCGAGATGTAGGCCAGAATTTTTGGGAATCTTTTTGATGTTTTATTGATATTTTGACCTCCTCCTTCACCGACTTTTTTGCAAACCCTACACCAACTGAACTCAATACTCTCGTAGTACATTGACTGCGTTTCTACGCCAACAAAAATAAAGGTGATCAATTTATTAGAAATTCCCGACCGTGTAAGAGTGCACACGCAAAGAATGTTTGCTGGAAAAGCGATAGCAGTTACTGTTTTGTAAAATAAATAAAAAATAATTTTTAAACTCGCGATGACCCTAGTCATGTTTTAGTTGGTCGCTGAAACAAACAAAAAAAGTTAAACTAGGGGCTATCGTAACACATAGGAATGTACAAAAAACTATTTTTTGGTTCTTGAAAATGTTAACATGATAATATTTTATTCAGGGTTCATTCTGATTCCATTCCGATACTTGCAATAAAGTAGAAGACACATTCTAGCAAAGTATGTTAAATTTGATACAATCGGTCCAGTATTAGAAATTGCTCGGGCTGAGCTCATAGCCTCTAGACTTGACAATTGAAGAAATTCGTAACAATTGACCAGATTTTTTCATGTATACACATTAAAACTATGAGATTGACCGGCAGATTTGAATAAAGTAAATAGGCTTTGCTATTTTTGTCCAACAATAGCCACTAGCAACGATTCCCAAGATTTTTGCATTTTTATTACTAACAAAAGGTAAGCCAAGGTATCCAAGCAGTCAATCTAAATGTAAACTGAAAGTAGATTTTGTGTGTAGTATAGATGAAGCTTAATTCCTTAAAATAACTTTGTTGCATAAATGTGGGCATGGGATAAATATTTTATTTCGTTTGACATTGCCTTAAAAGCTAAATTGCTTTTGAAATTCTCTTGCCCTTAAACCAAGAAACCTGAGTATTTCTTTTAATATTTTTACCATCCGTAGGGGGTAATGAGAACGAAATTATTGAGTGGCATGTTGAACAATAACCACAATCGAAACAAAGGCAATGAATATCATCGAATGGAAAACCAGTCTGATGACAGAAGTCTTAAAGGATGCCATTCAGTTGTGGGTATCTGTAAAGGTTTGAAATATTTATGTTTATTTTTTGGAGGTCATATCAACTGTTTACTTCCTGTTAACCCTGCGATGTGTAGTAAGGACCCTGTGGACTTTTTTAACTACTATTCATGCATAAATCTGTCTTTTATATGATCTCAAATATGATGGTTTATCACTTTACGACAATTTGCTGGTGAATTTTTTCAAAGCCCATCAGTATCGATTGGTGATAAAATCGAGTGACGACAGTTTACCTTGAATTGAACGGGGAATATAATATAGATCGAAATATGAAATCCAATTTTTGATTCTAATTACAAATATGGGCGTGACATGAAATTGTTGGCAATGAAACATTAAGAAACAAAAGACTTAAGATCCAAACTTGTGCATGGACGTAGAACTAAGATTCAAAAAAGTTGAGAAAAAATATTTTTTAAAGTGTTTTCTTATATTAAATGAAATCCGAAATACTGAAAATACAGCGAATGACTTTCTGGGATTATTTTTCATGATAGTACAACTTCAAAATGATTCGTTGTCAAATTTGACGTCTGTAAGTCAATTTAGTTTGTGAGGATAGAGCGTCTTTTGTGAAACACTTTGTTATGCTGAAAAAAATGGAAAAAAAAGGAATTCGTGTTGTGTTTGATAAATTACTGTTTTCTGAAGGAAAAACACATACGGTGGAAGCACAGAAACGCTTGCTTGGTATACATGAGTTCTCGGACAACAATAATTGATTGGTGTGCAGATTCAAGCATGCGGTGAAATGAGCCGGAGGATCGGTGAACGCCAGTTGTACGGGCCCGAAAGAGTGGTTACGACGGAAAAATATCAAACGAAATCCCCAAAATGATTTGATACGACCGTTACAATGAGGTTGATCGAGATAAAGGGCAGAGGCCTTAAGATATCGAAAGGCAATGTCGTTGCGTCTATATCATCATAAATTATTTGTATATGCGGAAGGGCTCTGGCAAAATCTTGGGCCGCGCGAGCTTCACATTTGACCACAAAACAATTTGTGTATGATTGCTGAGCGGTGTGTGTGAGCTGTTAACTCGTAATACACCGAGTTCTTTCCGTCGATATGGACAATGCGATGAACAATGGCTCCATCACTACACTCCTGAGTCCAATCGAGCAGTCGGCTTGAGTGTGACAAGCGACCGGGGAACCGTTGAAGCGTGGAAAGACTCAAAAGTCGTCGCGGCAAAGTAATGGCCTTGTTTTTTTGGCATGGCGCATTGATATTTTTATCGATTATCTTGAGAAGGGAAAAACCTCAACAGTGATATTATATGGCGTTATTGGAGCGTTTGAAGGTCGTATTCGCGACAAAACGGGCCACATATGGAAGAAAAAGTGTTGTTCCACCAAGACAACGCACCGATGCCACAAGTCATTGGAGAACGATGGCAAAAATTCATGAATTGGGCTTCGAATTTGTTCCCCACCCACCGTATTTCTCAGATCTGGCCCCGCAGTATTTTTTCGCAGGGAAAACATGTCTGCCTGCAGATGAAGAGGGGTGACTGCCTAACTGAGCGCCTTTTTGGGCAACCGAAGGAGAACTACACAAATGGCTATCCAAAAATTAGAAGGTCGGTTATAATCCGTTGTATCGCTTTTGAAGGGAAAACACCACCTGAATAAGAAAAGTTTCTTATTTTAAACGAAATGTTTCGTAAAATGTCAGCCAACACGTAAACAAATTCGTTAATACAACGAATTAGTTTCGTATATTATAACGACCTTTCTGTCATCAACCGTAACGTTTCGTACTTACTGAATTTTTCGATTGTATATGTGAGTCTTATTTATATGATAAATTTCGTGTGTGATTCTATATTTGGTGGTGTCTCGTTTTGTGTGTATGTATTATATAAATTTTGAAAACAAGTAATGGAGTGTATGTTGCGGCGCGGTTGATTCTCTCATTTTGTTCATCTCTTGTTCTAGTTGGTGGTATTAAGATGTTGTGTGGCTGATGAGATCTAATAATAAAAAGGTTAAAAGATAGAGCATGAGAAAAAAGAGAAGAAAGATAGAAATGCAAGATGTAAGATAAAAAAATAAAAATAACAAAAAAAAAATCAAACTAAAAATATTGGAAAAATAAATTAAGATAGAAATAATAAAAAAAATAAGAAATATGATCAAAAGTGTGTAGAGGTGTGACTAGTGGAAACAGATTTAGTAAAAAACAAGTATTAAGGTTAAAGTTCGGGCGATGCCGACGTGTCGATGGTGCTATACCCTTGTCACCCGCTCATGTAGGGCAAAATTGGTGTGGTTACCATCTCACTAAATCGTCTTGACATTGGTACCAACTGGCCCGGGTTCGTATGCACAATGGACTCTGAATAGGTCTAAAGTGAGGCTGGGCTGTGGCATCGGGTCACACCGCTAGCCGCTAAGACAAGAAAGACAAAGAAAGTAGAGAATAGATGATAGAAAATAAAATAAAGAAATATAAAATAGAATTTATGCAAAATATATAGATAATAGAGAGAAAGAAATAAAAATACTATATAAACAACAAATAGATAAAAAAAAGAAAGTAGTAGAAGTGAGAGAGAGTGAAGCAGAATAGAAAAATGAGAGAATATATAGGGAAAGCAGCAACAAAAAAAAAAATATCTAAATCTGAACCGGATTGCAAGCCAAATTGTGCAAATGTGCGACTACTAGCTAAATGTCATCTCTTGGCGAATTTGAGCTCAAATCACGGCAATATAAGTTCAAATTCGTACGATCAGGAGGGTATATTTGCGAGAGCTAGTAGTCTAAAGGTCTGACATGATGTTTATTATTATTTGGTACATAATAATAGTATCGCTTCAAAAGACTCGTTTGTGTAAAATTTGACGGAGTCAGTCACGCCATAACGCGTTGAGAGGCCTGCTGGGGAGGAGGCCTTAGAGCCGCCCCAGAAAAATTTTTAGACCCCCCCCAGAATTTTGAATGACCTCTATTACGCATTTTCCTTAACTTTATAAAAATACAATCCCAGCCAAAAAACGTCGCCAAAATATAAATTAAAATTATTTTTTTGATCTTACATGTTCGTTTCAAAATGTTGTTGTGTGTCAGTGGTGTGTGTTGGTGTGTTCAGCACAGCGGTGTGTCCAGTGTAGATTTCAATCACTTCTCTTAGTTTGTGTGTGATCCTGAATCCAATTTCAATTTGTTAATTGTAAATATAAAAATCTGGTGGTAATATTTTTGTCACATAAATATTTACGTGATCAATTTGTTAAATTTTAGTGTCTAAATTCTTTCGTTAACGTTTGCTCAAATGATTTTTCAAGAAGTGTGACAGTTGTGTGTTCAGTTTTATTTATACTTTGTGTGTGTGTGAATGTGTGTGTGTTTTTTATCATTTGATTGCGTTACTTCTTTTTTAATCATTTTAAACATAAAAATCTATAAATTTCTGCATTAAAATGTATAAAAAACCAATTAAAAAAATTAATTTAATACCTCCTATTATTAATAAATAACATCAGTTGATATCATTTCTTTAACTGTTTAGTGTTTTGTTGTAGTGAATTGTGTTTTGTTTGCTTGGAATGTTTTGTGCTTTTTGTGTTGTTTTATTATAAATTAATATTTCGTTATTGTTTGTGAGTTTTTTTATTTCGTTTTTTATAAAACAAACCTATTATTTAATAGTAATAAATTACGTGTGAGTTTTTATCGGTTTGCGGTGTCCATCAGTGGGAGTGTTATGTTGCAAGAAATACCTTCTCACGGTGTGCGTTCGCAGCCAAAGAAAAACAAAAAAGCGGCACCAACCACAGGAACGAAAAAAACGAAAAAACAAAACAAACAGAAGAGGAATAAAAAACAAAAAGAAAAACAAAGAAAAAAAAGAGAAAAGAAAAGAAAAACAAAAAACAAAAAAACAAACAAAAAAGAAAAATACAAAAAAAAACAAAAAAAAAAGAGAAAAAGCAAAAAAAAAAAGAAAAAAAAAAAAAAAAAACAAAAAAAAAAAAAAAAAAAAAAATAAAAGAAAAAAAAAAAGAAAAAAAAAAAAAAAAAAAAAAAAAAAAAAAAAAAAAGAACAAAAAGAAAAAAAGAAAGGGCAAGAAAACACACACAACCAAACAAACAAGAGAAACCAAACAACAAAAAAACACACAAACAACACAAACAACAAAACAAAACAGCCACACACACCAAACACCAAAAAACAAAAACCGTGCGCGGTCCCACCCCGCGTAGCGCCGTGAGCCCCGGCGCGAGCGCAGGTCCGGGCCCGGTCCCGCGACCCGGCTAGTCACCGTCTTGCCTCCACCCAGGGCGGGGTGCCTGTCCAGCGGGCCGCCCGGTGGGCCTCGGGCGGAACGCGAGCGTGGCCGGGCGTGCCGGCACGGGTCGCCGCCGGTACGAGAGAGATGTGGGTCACGCACATTAACCTCCTTTTGGCTCTAGGACGTCATATTTAAGGAGATTATGGCCAAATTTAAAGTTTTCAATTAAGAAAATGTTATTTTTTTAGGATTTTCATCAAAATTTTTGATTTGTTGAGGGTGGTCACGAACTTAACCCCTTTTGGCTCTGAGGACGCATTATTTAAGGAAGATATGGCCAATTTTAAGTTTTTCATATAAGAAAAGATTTTGATTTTTGACGGTTTTCACTCAAAATTTTGATTTTTGGGGGCGTGGTCTGATGGAATTAAGGTCCTTTTGGCTCTAGGACGCGGATATTTAAGGAGATATTGGCCCAAGTTTAAGTTCTTTCATATGAAGAAAATTTTGATTTTTGGAGGTTTTGCATGGGCACAAAATGTTGATTTTTGCGGGGGTGTCACGACATTAAGGTCCTTTTGGCTCTAGGACGCATATTTAAAGGAGATTATGGCCAATTTAAGTTTTTCCACCCTATTAAAAAATTTTATTTTGAGGTATACCTTTCATCAAAGATTTTGATTTTTGAAGGGTTTGGTCACGAAATAACCTCCTTTTGGCTCGTAGGACGCATGATTTTAAGGAGGATATGGCCAAGTTTAAGTTTGTTCATATAAAAAATTTGATTTTTTGAGTTTTTGCATCACAAATTTTGATTTTTGGCGGGCGGAAATAAGAGTCGGAATGAATTAAGGTCCTTTTGCGCTCTAGGACGCATATTTAAGAGGGAGATATGCACTCTTCACGCTCCCGTTTAGATTACAATGATCACTAAGCACTAACAATTTCGATATGATAGGTCTTGTGGTTAGCGAATTCCTCGAGTTTCATAGTTACTTGACTTATTTAGGTCCAGGAATCGGGCCGAAAAAGTGTCAACGAATTAACCTCCTTTTGGCTCTAGGGTCGTCAATATAATTTGTTTAGAACGGAGATTTAATGTCAATCTATAAATATTTTTGCTTGACTTATTTAAACAATGTTTGAAACTTATTGATAAATATTTATTAGGATTTTCATCAAAATTTTGATTTTTGGGGGGGGGTCATTGAAATTTAACTCCATTTTGTTGCGATAACGTTAGCGTAGCTTGT
>PGFW01021160.1:11877-24209 GCA_003123925.1 Haematobia irritans
GGGAAATAGAGATAGGTCGTTAGCGTCATCCGCGTCCATAACCACCTTGAAAACTTGGGGAATTTGGCCACTACACGAGCCATTTTCCAGCCCGAAGGATTTACAGAAGGTAGTCAAAATTGAGTTAAAAAGATCCAATATTATATCTGATATGTAGGGAAGAACTCAATTTAACAATTGAATTGAGATATTGTGTTTTTCCCTACATATCAGATATAATATTGGATCTTTTTAACTCAATATTTTAAAGATGTAAGAAATTTTAATAAAAAAAGAACTAGAGAAAATTAAAAAAAGTATATACGACCCGTAAGTTCGCCAAGCCGTAATCTTATGTACCCGTCCACCATGGATTGTGTAGAAAACTTCTGCGAAAAGACTGTTCATCCACAACGACAATTACTTCTTGTGCGTAATACTTATCGATGGCAAGGTATCTTTTAAAACTTCTTAACATCGTTTTCTAAATTTGTGAGTTGTCCATACCATGCTGTATATATTAGACAAAAAAGTTATGTATAGGTAAGTCTATAAATAATTATGAATCGATATGGACTTCTGCACGGTACGTGGAGAGCCAGAATTGAAATATGGGGGTCGCTTATATGGGGGCTACATTTATGAACTTGATATGGAATATTTTTGTGTGATTGGGATCGATTTACAGAGGGCTATATTATAAATATATGGGACCTAGTTAGCCTTGGTTGATTAACGGCCATATACCTAGCACAATGTACGCAAATTTCAATGACTCGGATGAATTGCTCCTTCAAGTGGCTCCAACCAAATATCGGGAATCGGTTTAATATGGGGCTATATATGATTATGGCTGATATAGACCCATTTTGGCCGATGGTTAGTTAAATATCAATACCACACCACGTACAAATTATATCAACCAGATCGGATGAATTGCTTTTCCAAAAAAGCCACCGGAGGTCAAATCTGTTATGGATTATGGTGTTATATGGAGGCTATAATATAATTATGGACTTGATATGACCAATTCCTACCATGGTTGTTGGATACATATACGTAAACATCAACGTACCAAAATTTCAACCGAATCGTGGAAGAATTTTGCTCTTCCATAGGGGCTCTACGGAGGTCAAATGATCGGTCTAGCGGGTAATATATCATTATGGACCGATTTTACGGGAACCAAATTTTTGCGAAGTTGTGAGTGCCATAATTAACACACCGTACCAAATTTCAACTGAACAGATGAATTGCTGTTTCCAAGAAGACCCGAGTCAAATCTTGGTGAATCGGCTTTATATGGGGCTATATATAATTATGGACTGCATTGAACCAAATTTCCTCATGGTATTAGATACATATACTAACACGATGTACCAAATTCAGCCGGAATGGATGAAATTTGCTTCTCTAGAGGCCTCGCAACCAATCGGGGATTCGCGTTATATGCGGGGCATATATATTAATTTGGTACCGATGTGGAACAATTTTTGCATAGTTGTCTAGAGACCATATGACTACACCATGTACACATTCGACGGCATCGGAGAATTTGTTCTCTGTAGGCTTCACAAGCAAATGGTGGATCCGTTTTATATGGGGCATTATAATATATGCGACCGAATGTGACAATTTTTGCATGTGTTAGGCATAACTAACACATGTACCAGAATTCAGACGAATCGGATGAGATTTTCTTCCTTAGAGGCCTTCACAAGCCAAATTTGGGGGTCCGTTTATATAGGGGCTATCTACGTACAAGTGGACCGGATATGGCCATTTGCAATACCGTCCGACCTACATCAATAACAAACTACTTGTGTCAAGTTTCAAGTCGATAGCTTGTTCGTTCGGAACGTTAGCGTGATTTCTTTTAACATACGGGACGGACGGACGATGCTCAGATCGACTCAGATTTCACCACGACCCAGAATATATATAACTTTTATGGGGTTCTTAGAGCGATTATTTCGATCCTATGGGTGGAGGGTATAAAAATGATATCTCAAATTTATTTGAAATTTTTCATTTCTTCATTTCGATATCTTGGATCGGACTGGTGCGGAATGAGGGGACGTTGCATGATGTCAAGAAGTTTAATATCAGTTCGAGATGAGGACCAGAATTTTTGGGGAATCTTTTTGATGTTTTATTGTGATATTTGACCTCCTCCTTCACCGACTTTTTGCAAACTCAACCTAACTGAACTCAAACTATCGTAGTACATTGACTGCGTTTCTACGCCAACAAAAATAAAGGTGAATCAATTTATTAGAAATTCCGCCGTGTAAGAGTGCACACGCAAAGAATGTTTGCTGGAAAAGCGATAGCAGTTACTGTTTGTTAAAATAAAATAAAAAATAATTTTTAAACTCGATTGACCCTTTAAGCATGCTTTTAGTTTCGGCTGAAACAAACAAAAAAAGTTAAAACTACGGGCTATCGTAAAAAACATAGCGAATGCTACAAAAAACTATTTTTTGCGTTCTTGAAAATGTTAACATGATAATATTTTATTCAGGTTCATTCTGATTCGCATTCCGATACTTGGCCAATAAATAGAAGCACACATTTCTAGCAAAGTATGTTAAATTTTGATTACAAAATCGGTCCATATTAAAATTGGCTCGGTGAGGTCCATAGCTCTTACTGGACAATTGCGAAGAAATTTCGCTATACAATTGACCAGATTTTTATCATGCTATACCACATTAAAAACTATAGATTGGACCGGGCAGATTTTGAATAAAGTAAAAGGGCTTTGCTATTTCTTTACGTCCAACAATAGCACTAGCAACGATTCCCAAGATTTTGCATTTTTATTACTAACAAAAGGTTAAGCCAAGCGTATCCAAGCAGTCAATCTAATGTTAAACTGAAAGTAGAATTTTGTGTGTAGTATTAGATGAAAGCTTAATTCCTTAAAATAACTTTGTTGCATTAAATGTCTGGGCATGCGGCATAAATATTTTATTCGTTTGACATTGCCTTAAAAAGCTAAATTGCCTTTTGAAAATTCTCTTGCCCTTAAACCAAGAAACCTGAGTATTTCTTTTAGTATTTTTACCATCCGTAGGGGGTAATATGAGAACGAATTATTGGGGAGTGGCATGCTTGAACATAACCACGAATTCGAACAAGAGCAATGATATATCGAATGGAAAACCAGTCTGATGACAGAAGTCTTAAAGGGATGCCATCTCAGTTGTGGGTTCTGTAGAAGGTTTGAAAATATTTAATGATTTACTTTTTGGAGCGTCATATCAACTGTTTACTTCCTGCTTACCCTGCCGATGTGGTAGTAACGGACCCTGTGGACTTTTTTAACTACTATTCATGCGATAAAATCTGTCTTTATAGATCTCAAATATGATAGGTTTATCACTTTACGCAATTTGCTTGAGTGATATTTTTCTCAAAAGCCTCAGTTAATCGATTTTTGGTGATAAAATCGAGTTGACGCAGTTCTCCTTGAATTGAACGCGATTATAATATAGATCGGAAATATGGAAATCCAAATTTTTTGATTCTAATTACAAATGATGGTCGTAGACATGAAATTGTTGGCAATGAAAAAACATTAGAAACAAGAAGACTTAAGATCCAAGACTTGTGCATTGGACGTAGAACTGAAGATTCAAAAAAGTTGAGAAAAAATATTTTTTAAAGTGTTTTCTTATATTAAATGAAACCGAAATACTGAAAATACAGCGAAGACTTTCATGGATTATTCGTTATATAGTAACAACTTCAAATGATTCGTTGTCAAATTTGGCACGTTTGTAAGTCAGATTTAGTTTGTGAGATAGAGCGTCTTTTGTGAAACATCTGTATGTTATTGCTGAAAAAAATGGAAAAAAAAGGAATTTCGTGTTATGTGATAAATACTGTTTTCTGAAGGAAAAACAAATACGGTGGAAGCAAAACACTTGGCTTGATAGATGAGTTCCGGCAACAATAATTGATTGGTTGCCAAATTCAAGCATGGTGAAATGAGCCGGAGGACGGTGAACGCAGTGTACGCCCGAAAGAGGTGGTTACCGACGAAAATATCAAAAAATCCCCAAAATGATTTTGAACGACCACGTAAAATGAGGTTGATCGAGATAGCAGAGGCCTTAAAGATATCAAAGGAATGTGTTGGTCATATCATTCATAAATATTTGGATATGCGGAAGCTCTGGGCAAAATTGGGCCGCGCGGAGCTCACATTTGACCAAAACAATGTTTGATGATTCTGAGCGGTGTTTGCAGCTGTTAACTCGTAATACACCCGAGTTTTTCCGTCGATATGTGACAATGGATGAAACATGGCTCCATCACTACACTCCTGAGTCCAATCGACAGTCGGCTGAGTGGACAGCGACCGGTGAACCGTCTCCGAAGCGTGGAAAGACTCAAAAGTCCGCTGGCAAAGTAATGGCCTCTGTTTTTTGGATGCGCATGGAATAATTTTTATCGATTATCTTGAGAAGGGAAAAACCATCAACAGTGACTATTATATGGCGTTATTGGAGCGTTTGAAGGTCGTAATCGCGACAAAACGGCCACATATGAAAAAGAAAAAGTGTTGTTCCACCAAGACAACGCACCGTTGCCACAAGTCATTGAGAACGATTGGCAAAAATTCATGAATTGGGCTTCGAATTGTTCCCACCCACCGTTATTTCTCCAGATCTGGCCCCCAGTGACTTTTTTCGCCAGGGGAAAACATGTTGCCTGGCAATGAAGAGGGTGACTCGCTAACGACGGCCTATTTTTGAGGCAACCGAAGGAGAACTACAAGAATGGTATTCAAAATTGTACAGGTGTGTTATAATCCGTGTATCGCTTTTTGAAGGGAAACTACCACATGATAGAGAAAAGTTTCGTTATTTTAACGAAATGTTGTCGTAAAATGTCAGCCACAACTGAACAAATTCGTTCAATACAACGAATTTTCGTTCATGCTATACACGACCTTTCTTGTCAATCAACCGTAACGTTTCGTACTATTAAACGAAGTTATTTTCATCACGCCGTATAATGAAAAATGTTTCGTTTTTATCCGAATGAAAATTTTTCGTTGGTTGACTTCTTAATGAAATTTTCTTTGTGTGTATGGTTTGGATAATAAAAACGAATTTTGACAAAACAAGTAAGGAAAGTCTTAAAGTCGGGCGCGGGTCGACTATATTATACCCTGCACCACTTTGCTAGATCTCACATTCCGTCAAATGCTTTGGGTGCTATATATAAAGGTTTGTCCCAAATACATACATTTAAATATTCACTCGATTGGGACAGGGAAGTGATAGACTTTTACAAAAATCTATAGAGCTTCAAAAATTTAAGTTGACTAGGGTGGAACACAATTTTAGCTAAAAACAAGTAAGTTAAAGTTTTAAAGTCTGGGCGCGGGGCCGACTATTGATTATACCCTTCACCCCTATTAGGCAAAATTCTGTGTTACCATCTCAACTAAATTTTGACATTGCTACCACTCTGGTATCACAATGGACTTGAATAGTTCTAAGCTGAGCCTGGATACATCGGCCTGCCCACATACCAAACCGAACCATAGTTAGAATAATAATTTCTGCTATCTATGCGAAATTTCAAGTAAATGGGAGTATAACTTTGACCCCCCTGGTCATATAAGTGCAAATCGGACGGAAGATATATATGGGAGCCATATCTAAATCTGAACCGATTGCAACCAAATTTGGCACAATTACCGATACTACTAAATGTACTCCTTGTGCGAAATTTGAAGCAAATCACGGCAATATAAGTTCAAATCGGACGAAGGATATGATATGCGGAGCTATATCTAAAATCTTTAATCGATTTTGATCTATATTTGTACATACAATGTATCGTTAAAAGAACCGTTTGTGTAAAAAATTTGAAGCTAAGTCAGGCATAAGCGTTTGAAGGCCTCTGGGGAGGGGCTAGACCCCCAAAAAATTTTAGCCCCCCCAGAATTTGAAAAACCTATTTACGATTTTCCATTTTTATAAAAAATAAACAATCCCAGCCCAAAAAAAAACGTCGCCAAATAAAGTAAATGAAAATGATTTTTTGGATCCGAAGTGTGGTGCAAAATTTGGGCTTGTCATAGGACGGCAAGCCTCCATTTCAACAAGCCGTTGCACTGAATTTTGGCATCACTTTCTTTTAGGTGTGGATCCGAATTCAGATGTTTTGAATGTAAATTAAAAAAAAATTCTGTTATAGTTTTGTCAAAATAAATTTTTTTATAATTTTTAATGGATTCTAATGCTTGTCCGGAAACGTTTGACCTCAAATATTTTCAAAAATTCACAAGTTTTTCAGATTGGATTTAGAATTTTTTCGACAAAATTTAAATTATTTGTATCATTTTATGAATTCTTACTTCGTGTTTTAAAGGCATTATGAAAGCCAAATGTAAATTTTCCCATTAAAAGTTATGAAAAAACCAAGCTAAAAAAATTGAGCGAATCTTAAAGAACTTTCCTAGGCAGTTAAAAATAAAGAACATCATTGGGATTACATGCTTCTGGAAGTGCTTTAAAGTTGTGCCTTGGAGAGAACTTTCTAATTTTTTTGCCTGGGAATGTGTGGAACTACTTTTTAGTTGCTTTATTATAAATTAATTTTCGAGTTATTTTTGATGTCTAATTTTTTTTATTCATTTTTATGAAATAAAACATTAATTGAAATATAAATAAATGAAATATAAATATTTAGCTAGGGGGGCTATAGCCCCCCCTAGGAAAATTGCCTAGCTACGCTAATGAAGTCAGGGCAAAACTCTGGCTTTTGGAGACCATATAGTCCAAATCGGGCGAAAGATATATATGTGAGCTATATCTAAATCTGAACCGATTTTAACAAGATTTGACACACTTAACGATACTATTAAACGTACCTCTTGTGCAAAATTTGAAGCAAATCACTGCAAAACTTTGGCTATTGTGGTCATATAAGTTCAAATCGGACGAAAGATATATATGGGAACTATATCTAAATCTGAACCGATTTCAATCAAATTTAGCAAGCATTGGTAGAATGTCAATTCTACTCTCTGTGCAAAATTTCACGAAATTCGGTAGTAAACTTTGGCCTCTGTTGCCATATGAGTCTAAATCGGACGAAAGATATATATGGGAGCTATATCTAAATCTGAACCGATTTGGATAATATTTTGCAAGTTTTTCGAGACTCATAAAATATTCGGATGTACGGAATTTGAAGAACATCGGTTGATAAACACGCCAATTATAACCAGATCGGGGATAAATATATATGGCAGCTATATCTAAAATCTGAACCGATTTTTTCCAAAATCAATAGCGATCGTCTTTGTTCCCTAAACGACCCTGTGCCAAATTTGAGGACAATCGGACTTAAACTGCGACCTATACTTTGCGCACAAAAATACATGAACAGACAGACAGACGACGGACAGACAGACAGACACGACGGACATCGCTAAATCGACTCAGAATTCAATTCTAAGACGATCGGTATACTAAACAATGGGTCTCAGACTTTTTCTTCTTGGCGTTACATACAAATGCACAAACTTATTATACCCTGTACCACAGTAGTGGTGAAGGGTATAAATATGGGAAACATTTAAATCTGAAGCAATTTTAAGGAAACTTCGCAAAAGTTTATTTATGATTTATCGCTCGATATATATGTATTAGAAGTTTAGGAAAATTAGAGTCATTTTTACAACTTTTTGACTAAGCAGTGGCGATTTTACAAGGAAAATGTTGGTATTTTGACCATTTTTGTCGAAATCAGAAAAACATATATATGGGAGCTATATCTAAATCTGAACCGATTTCAACCAAATTTGGCACGCATAGTTACAATGCTAATTCTACTCCTTATGCAAAATTTCAACTAAATCGGAGCAAAAAAATTGGCCTCTGTGGGCAAATGAGTGTAAATCGGGCGAAAGCTGTATATGGGAGCTATATCTAAATCTGAACCGATTTGGCTGATATTTTGCAAGTTTTTCGAGACTCATAAAATATTCAGATGTACGGAATTTGAGGAAGATCGGTTGATATACGCCAATTATGACCAGATCGGTGAAAAATATATATGGCAGCTATATCTAAATCTGAACCGATTTTTTCCAAAATCAATAGGGATCGTCTTTGAGCCGAAACAGGATCCTATACCACATTTTAGGACAATCGGACTAAAACTGCGAGCTGTACTTTGCACACAAAAATACATCAACAGACAGACGGACATCGCTAAATCGACTCAGAATTTAATTCTAAGCCAATCCGTATACTAAAAGGTTGGTCTATGATTATTCCTTCTTGGCGTTACATACAAATGCACAAACTTATTATACCTTGTACCACAGTAGTGGTGAAGGGTATAAATATGGGAAATGTGTTTTTCTTTGTTAGACCGTGGACTTATCAGCCAGCCTGTTATGACAGAAAAAAAAAACATTTTTATTATCTTAAGAAGATTTTCATAATTATTCCGGGTCATAAATCGTAAAATAATTGAATTTCATTAACCCACGCTACCCATTATTGATATAGAAAACCAAATGAAATAATTTAAAGATTGCATATTTTACACACTTGTAGGCCACAATGATTGAGTATTTTGACAAAATAATTTATTTTGTTGACATTATAATTCTATATATGCACATCATTAGCATAATTGTATTTGTTTATGGTTGTGGGGTTTTTGTTTACCACATAATTATCACACGTATTCGCATCAAATCAAAATTCTTTAATGTCATTGTTGGTAGGTAAAAATCATTCTATTGTTTACCCTCGAGTGGTACAGATGATTTCTTAATTTTGTCTTAAAAGTTGCAAAAAACCAATATTTTTGTTTTTTAAATTATAATTATGAATAGTGATTTTATTCCATCTAAAATTTTTGAAGTTTTTCCTACATTGTCTGTTACATTGCGACTGGCGTTTTTAAGAAGTCATAATTCACAGCTCTTAAATAGATGAGAGATGATTTTGTATACAATTTGTGGTTCTGTGAAGTTAATGGAGTTTTTACCCCTCTTTTGGAACTTGCCTTTATTGTTCATTTATAAAAGCAACCTCTTCAATGAATAAACCATTGTCTGGATATCTGCAAATCTTCTGAGTATGGTTGTTGGCTATTATGCAATACTACCGGCATTGTAAAGTCATAAAATCTTGAAAACTTAACAGGTTTTCAGTATCATTAACTTCTGGGTAGGCTTTTTTATAAGTTTGTCATTTCGTTTGTAACACATCGAAATATCGATTTCCGACTATATAAAGTATATATATATTCTTGATCAGGGACAAATTCTAAGACGATATAAGCATGTCCGTCTGTCTGTCTGTTGTAATCACGCTACAGCCTTCAATAATGGCGCTGAAATTTGGCACAGATGCGTGTTTTGTTTGCAGGCAGGTCAAGTTCGAAGATGAGCTATATCGGTCCAAGTTTTGATATAGTCACCATATAAACCGACCTCCCGATTTGGGGTCTTGGGCTTTTAAAACCCGTTGTTTTTATCCAATTTGTCTGAAATTGGAAGTCTAGAGATGTTTTAGGACCATAAAAGAGTGTGTGTTGGAAGTCTAGAGGTGTTTTAGGACCATAAAAGAGTGTGCCGAAAATTGTGCCTATCGGTCCATGTTTTGTATAGCCCCGCATATAGACCGATTTCCGGATTTTGCTTCTTGGGCCTTCAGAAACTGTATTTTTTATCCATTTGCCTGAAATTGAAGATCGTAGAGGTATTTAGGACCAAAAATTGGTGTCTGAATGTCTAAAAATGGGGGTACTCGGGTCCATCGTTTTTGCGTATAAGGACCCCGATATAGAGCCGATCTCCCGATTTTATTTCTTGCGGCGTCTAGAAAACCTGTATTTTTAACCCGGCATTTTCCTGGTAAATTGAAATTAGAGGTGTTTGGACCATAAAGAGGTGCGTCGAAAATGAGTTCGCATCGGTCCATGTTTTCGTACAGCCGCCCATATAGAACCGATCTCCAGGTTTTATTTCTTGCGGCTTCTAGAAAACTGTATTTACTATCCGGATTTCCTTTGAAATTGAAATTCTAGAAGGTATTTTTATGACCAGATAATAGGTGTGTTGCCGAAAATGGAATGTAAACGGTCGCATGTTTTTGGTATACCACCCGCCATATAAGACCGATTTCCCGATATTACTTCTTGGGCTGGCTCAGACAAACTGTATGTTCTATCGATTTACTTGAAATTGAAAAATCTAGAGGTATTTTAAGACCACAAATAGGTTGTGTTAAATGGGGAGTATCGCTTCATGTTTTTGTTATAGGCCCCATATAACCGATCCCCCGATTTGGGGTCTTGAGCTTCTAGAAACCGTAGTTTTTATTCGATTTGCCTAAAATTGTAAATCAAGATGTATTTTAGGACCACAAATAGGTGTGCAGAAAATGGGGTGTATTGGTCCATGTTTCGTTGTAGCCCCCATATAGACCGATCTTCCAAATTTATTTCTTGGACTCATAGGAATCGTAGTTTTTACCCAATTAGAAATCTAGAGGTATTTTAGCGACCATAACAGGGTATCGAAAAGGTCCGTATCGGTCCAAGTTTTGGTGCTAGTCCCCCTAATAGACTGATCGCGCCGAACTTTAGATTTCGTTATTTTTACCCAATTTGTCTGGAAAATTGGAATTTCTAGAGGTAATTTGTGAACATTTAAGAGGTGTGTTCGAAATTTTGAGAACTTGTTCATGTTTTGTAGTAGCACCCATATAGACCTACACTCTCGGATTTATTCTTATCGTGCCCTTAGACATCTGTTAGTTTCTATCACACGTTTCGCCTGAAAATAATAAATATACTGGTTGTTGTTAGACGCTCAAAAATTTATATCGCATTTATTATCTACGGGTCCATTTATGTAAGCATATTGATCGATCGAGCTGAGTTCACTTCTGAGGCGTATAGCAGGATCACTGCTTTATAAAAAAATGCGCTTGAAACTAAAAGCTAAAAAATTTCTAGATTTTACCCTCGCATTATCATTTAAAATAAATGGCTAGGTAAAATATCAAACGCGATTTTAAGATTTCAAATCAAGGCTTTTTATCATTACACGATTATTTATTTATGATTTCACTCAAAATTCAACCAAAAATTGCTTCTTAAGAAATCCACAATCTGATCTAGTCTTCATAGGTAAGAATCTTTAAATCTTATCTCAGGAAGTGTTACTGTTGAATTGATCTGCTTGGGAGAATAATCTGTTATCAAAACCCCCTTAAATCCTACAGTAATATATCAAGATACCCGCCCAGCTATTATATTATGATCAATGGTGGTGGTATTTTAAGATTCGGCCCGGCCGAAACTTACTTACTGTATATACTTGTTTTTTTTAGGTTGTACAGTTGTAAAGCGCTTCATGTTTTTTCGTTTGTTTATTGACACTTCTCTATACGCAAAACCCATTTATAAGCCATATGAACTGACATTGTACAGTAAATTTTCAACCAGGACGGATGAAAGTTGTTCCTCCACGGGAACATCGTAGAAATCAAATTTGGGGAATCCTTTATTATATTTAAGAAAAAAAGCAGAAGAAACGATTTAAATTAAAATTTAGTTTTCCTAGGAATGCAAGTATGCAAAAATCGAAATCTAAAAAGAATTGTCCTAAAATGTATCCCTTACTTTGCAATTTATCGCTTCTTTGCCGCATTAAATCAAATACCAAAATCATTAGTGTAAAGACAAAATGCTTTGGAACGCGTATAGTTTTTCAGTGTTGCTGTGATTCTCCCGTCCTGGCTTTCGCTGCATCTTTGTATCTTTTGCTGCCTGAAATGAAATTCTATGAACACGAAGAAGCGAAACAAATTTTTCAAAATGCTTTATATTTAGTTGTCACTTTTCTTACTCTTAGTATCGAATTGACGTTTAATATTATCTAATGCATACTTGACAGCTTAAGCAAAAATTAACAATTTTTATTGAAACAGTGTATTAAGAACAAAGGCAATTTTCTATTACTAACGTTCACTTAGCCCTACAAAAGTTTCCTTTAAAATGCGGTAAGAAATGGTCCTCTGCAGTAAAAAAAACAATGAACCTCGCTTGAGGTATAAAAATGTTATTAGAATCAAAGTTAATGTGTTACTTAGCCGTAGAAAAAAAATTTTAAGAATTGGATAGAAATTTCGTGCCCACCATAGTAAAAAAAAAAGTAAGGAAAGTCTAAAGTCGGCGGAGGCCGACATATTATACCCTGCACCACTTTGTAGATCTAAATTGTTCATATACCAATATCACATCCGTTTCAAATGGTTGTGGGTGCTAAATATAGTATCTTTCCTCTCCTCTTT
>PGFW01021161.1:336-11789 GCA_003123925.1 Haematobia irritans
TTGGTTGTGGTGTGGTTTTTTTGTTGGTTTTATTGTGTGCTTGAGTTGGGTTCATGTGGTTCCGTTGCTTGATGTTTGTTTTGTTTGTTTGGTCTGTGGGGTGTGTGTAGCTTTGTGTGGATGGTTGGGTTCGTGATTTGTCGGGGGTGTGTCTTTTGTGGCTTGGTACTGGGTTGGTTCGCATGCTGGTTTTTGGTGTTATGTGTATAAGTTTGTGGTCTTTTGTTGGAGGTTGATTTTTGTTTTTTGGAGTAATTTTTATGTTTTGCTTTGTTTCTTATAGTGCGGTTTTGCAGTGTATTCTTTTCTCTTGTTATGTCTTGTTGATGGTTCTGTTTTCCGCTGCACTTGAGTTGTTAGCTTTTTTATAGTTTTTGGTTTGTTGCTTTTGTCGTTTTCTGCTTTTGTTTTGTGGGCTATCGTGAGAATAGATTGTTCTGTTTTAGATCGGTTGTCGTTCGTGGATAAGGTTGCTGTAAGGAGGTTTCAATTCCATTATCGGTGACGTGCGTGGTTTCCATTGGATTTCTTGCTTGTAGCGATTTTGGCTGTCAAGCAGTGTTCTTATGTATCGCCTATCTTTATGAATTGGATTTTTTGCATAAGAATTTTCTTTAGATAATATAAATTCGTGACAAGGTAAAGTTGTGTAATAGAGTTGATAAGAGTCTTTGTATGCTACCATATAGTTTACTATCAGCTTGTACTCAAGTCATCTAATTAGACTATTGACTATTGCAATTTTTAAGTTATCCATGATTCGGCCTAATATGATTAAATTACGTTTTTTAAGAATTTGTATGTAACTATAGTATTATAAAATTTTATTCATAACGGAAATTTTTATAATAGAGCTAACTATTTAAAACTAGAATATCTAATAAAGAATAATTTTTTCTGTGTTTTTACTCAGGAGGTAGTCACAGATGACATTCATTTCATATAAAATTTTATATTATAATTCAATTAGAGAAATAGAATAAATATTTAGTTATCTAAATAAGCATTTTTTTATCATGAAGATTTTTACTCAAGAGGATTTATATTTATTTAAAATTTTATTAATATTGTTTCTCATTAAAGATATAAGAATTGTAGCATTAAATAATTTGCAGTTCGTTTATTTGTATCTTATATATATATATTTGCGTATTTTATTATTTGTAATTATGGATTGGCATAAATTGATACTGATGAAAAATGTATATTGTCAGATATTAGATGTTATTTTTTCTTGTTTTTTACGCATTAATATATGGATTTTATTTACAAAATTTTTTTCGTCTATATTGAAATTACATTATCAAATTTGCAGAGTTTTAATATACATGTTATTCTATATTATAAACAAAAGAGTTTTTGGGCATTAATAGTGTTTTTTCTTATAATTAAAGATATTAATTGTATTATAATTTTCTCAAAAGATATTGATATGAAACAAAAATAGAATTTATTTTCAGATAATATGGGATGATTTATTTTATAATTTTTAATAATCTTGGTATAATAAAATTGCTTTTATTCCAGTTTCCAAATTACGTGATCATATTAAACTTATTTTTGAGTAAAGAATTTATTTATTTTTTCGATCATTAATTAAGAATCAACAATTTAGCATGTAATGATATTATTCTATATGAATAATAGGCAATATTGTGTTTTATAATATTTTTTTTTCTCTTATATTCTGATTATATTTAGAGATCGAATTTTATGTCATACAGATTTATTTGGTATTTCATATTTATACTAATTTAGAATTTTGTAAGATCCTGTTATTTTGTCGTAATATAAAGTGTATAATTTTTGTAGATATAAATATTTGGTCTATTAGATTATCTCTTAGAAAATTTCTATACTAATTGAATTAAAATAGATTTTATTCCCCTTGCTTATAGAATATTTATATAGATAATTATCTGCTATGATTTTTGTTCTTATAGACAGATAAAGTTTTTTTACATATAATTTATATCCTTATCAAGACATAATGTTAGTACTCCAATATCTCATTGCCGATTAATTTCTATCCTTGGCTATTGATTCTTCTGTTCATCAAGAGTATATATATTCCATCTTTGGCAATATTATTAAAGTTTGTCAATAGAACTGATTTCGTTTCTCGTATTTTAATTATAATGATTATGTTTACTGGTTCGTTTTATTAGATTGATATAGCTATTGTATTAGGTCATAATATATGAGACATAGTATATAAATTTTTCTCTATCGAATATATAGGTTTTAGAATTAGCTTTTATAAGGTCAACTATATGATTATATTCATCTTCAGAGCTAGACTTGTAATTATCTTGCATAATTGTATTATCAGGATTTCCGCAGATCAGTATACTGTATGTTCTATATACATCGTTATACATCGATGTACCTGGTGAATGGAATTTTATTAACCACACTCTGTCGACTCGTTGGCGTTATTTTAAGGCGTTTCGTTTATTCGAACTTTTGGACAGTTTTGTTTTTATTATATATAATGTTTACTATTTTTTAATTAATTTATGATATAATGTAAGTTAGTAATATATCTAAATGAAGACAGATTATCTCATATATATTAGTATTTTATATTTTGTCTGATTTATGTTTGAAAAATTATATCCGATTTGATATAGTATGACAAAGGATGATTTGTTGATTGAGATGCTCGGTTTTGATTTTATTGGCCTGGTTCCTCCTTATTACCTTTTTCAGGCATTTCTCTCATGGGCTGTTATTGTATAATGGGACTACGCAAAATGAGACAGGATGTTTTGTTAAATTCTATAAGTGAATAATTATAGTGGTACGTATTCCTTTCGTTGAGTGTCAATATGAATGAATGCTTCAGCTAATGGGCCACATGTCATTAGACAAGAGTAATGACATAAATTATTATGTTTTAAGTTATACCTTCATCTCTCCTGATCTTATACCTCTCAGTCTTACTCCGATTCCTGTGTTATTGTTGTGTCGTGGTGTATCGAGAGAGTGGATGTCTTGTTTATGGTGAATATGACATATTGTAACTCAACTTGTTATATTAATATAGTTGTATATTGTGGATGGCGGTTTCTTTGCATCGGTTTTAACATAGTAAGGTTAATTGGCAATCGTCTATTTGAAGATTACTTCTTGTTCTTATATAATAATTTGTTGGTTTTCATTGATGATTCAAATCATCAGTTTTGTTATCTGCAATCTATATGGATTCAAATTGAGCATTTATTGTATCTAAGCTCAAAAAGCGTGCCACCGCTGAAAGAGAATTTTGATATAAATATTATCATTTCTCAATTTTATATTTAAATTTATAATTTAGAAATCACACACTTTATTAATTAAACATTATGTCATTATATTTGTACTTTGTAAGGGAACTTAGATATATATAAAATTGCTTCGATATATTAAAATTTATAGGTAAGAAAGAGAAGAGTTGATATGGGGAATATTGTCGGTTATAGGGTTGTGGGTTAGTTATCGATGTATGCAGCGATGGTTTGTTCCAAAATGTTGTAGTATTGTATAGAAAGACTATATTAGATGAATTAAAATATTTGTAAATATTTTATAATGATTGAGGATTGATATTTATATGAAAGGAATATTAATTAACATCGTGAAAAAAAATATAGTGCGATGTCTTAGGGAATCAGGTTGAGAATATCTGGTTTCTGATATCACAAAAGTTTTATTTAGATTCTGATATTTAGAGGTTATAATGAAGTTTGGTGCGGTAGTAGGTGTCGGTGGTGTGGAGAGGGGGGATATATAATTCTTTTTGACCATAGTACTGAATTTTATTCACCCACACCATACGCCAAAAGAAAGTAATAATACATTTTTCATTGTTTGATATATGAATTTCGAAAAAAAAACTAAAAGATAATTAATAACAGCATGAGGGATATACAAATTAATATTAACGGACTTTGAGACCATATTATTAATATATGTCAATTGTAGTATCTGCCACTAGGACGAATAGATTTAAATATATTCACATCTGATCTATTGTGGTTTATATACATATCTATTAGTTGTGCGATCTTTATAGGATTAGAAAAAGTATGTTTCAATTATATATGATTTGCCGCTATTGTACATTATGTTTCGTTAGTTAGCTCGAGATGAGTATAGAAAATTATTATTTTCCTTTCTATTTTTTTGTAACTGTTCACACTCTTTTTATATCTTCTTCGTATATGAAAGTAGGATAGTGATGTGAAGTTAGAGAAAAATAAAATGTTTTACTAGTGAGTACTTATAAAAAAGTATAATTAAGCTGATAAGAATAGATACTATATGAAAATGTAAAAATATCATTGTATCATTCCGAATTCGTTACTATTATCTGTGGTATTTTTAATACAAAATATTGCCATTTCATTGTAACTATTGCGCTATTATAAAAAAAATAAATAATAAGAACTTATCAAAGTGTGTTGTAGAGATTTATTCATATTGAATATAAATGTAGTAAGACATATATATTCTGTAACAGTAAATGATTGATAAAAAAAATTTCCTCTCTATATAATAATTGTGTAGTTAATATATAGATGACCATTGGTTTTTATATGTAAAAAGATTAGATTAAAAGGATAATATAGCTACAAAGGATGGTGATTTAAGACACTAAGCGCACTTACGTCTGGCGAATATGAGAGTGGATCCTAGTTTTGGTCATGATATGGTTTGTTCGAGTTTACTATCGGATTCGCATGTAGATGTGCATTCTAAATGTTTTGAGGTCTTCTAAGAATATAACCACTTATTTGGCTTTTTGAGGATGTAGCTATTCAGTGCGGATCTGATGAGTCTTTCAATTATTTATCTGGTGAGACCAAGTCATTTTAATGTGATTTGGGCGTAGAAGAGTTCATCGAATCGATATTTGAAAATGTGGTGAGAAAGTCAGTTTAGTGATTATCGTTTGTACCAGGTAAGTTCTGTCTCTTTTTGATTAATTTGGGTATATTTCTGAGCTTATGTGTTCAGCATTGGTGCATTCTATCAGGTAGACCATAGGTTGCTTTTGAGATGTTCTTGTCCATCCAGCTGTGTGCGGTGGCGTATCTGTTACGACACGTTTTATGATGGTTATCGAGGTGCGTTATCGAGGTGGGTCTTTTGCACCGTTGAGTTTACGGCAGTTGCTTAGGTAAGAATATTTGTCACGGTTTTAACTCTTTTCTAATTTCCTTATGTATATCTTATTTTGAGAAACACTCAATGAATCTTAGTCACAATCGTTATATTGCTTGAGATCTCGATTCATAATTGAATTAGATAAATGCATTATTAGGAAAATATTATTTCGCGCAATATACTGTTTAGTTTGATATAGGGTGTTGTTTGTTTATTATGATGTATTGATGCAATATTTAAGTCTTGAGCAAGCTGCCATTGTATTACACTCGGTATATTCATTATTTCTTAACTGAACGAGGGAGATCGTGTCATTAATATTTACAAGCTATTCAGGGCATCTCTTTGAAAATAAAGCGAAAATGAGCGGATTGGTTCTTTTTGTCTTCCCTCCCCGTGGTTGAGGAGAGATTTCCAGCCTCATTTTCGACTTTCATTTTGTTACAAGATGTATCATGCAACAACTGAAATTGTGATTTTATGTAATGTATTAATGTTATAAGATGACTATTCGTATCTTCTTTACCTCTCGGTTTTTCTGATAATCTCTCTCTTGTGAGTGAGTTTTTTTGTCGAACTAACATCCAGTCTGTATAGATATATAATAATAATCATCAGTATTCTGGTTCGCACGGAACAGCCTGTACTTTAACTAAGCATTTCGTTTGTCGCGCTCATATTTTTCGTATCTTTAGTGACATCATGCGCTTTCATGCTCGGCACACAATTCAATACGTTCTTGTGATCAGGTTGATTTGTGTTCATTATTCTGTGAATGAAGAAATTATAAGTGAGATTAATTTTTTGTGCTCGTACGGCAGGCAAATTGCGGTTAGATTCTACCGGTGGCCAATAGGGTCCCTGTCTGTAAGGAGAGTGGTGCGTAACTTAAAGTTGCTGTATATGAGTGGCCCTCACTTTTCGTTGGTGTCATAGAAGCGCTCGTTATCCGCCTGCTTTGTTTACCTGAAATCTTGCGTATACGCAATAAATGTAGCATAGAAATTAGGTGATCCTTGCACGTAATTCCTTTCAATCGTTTGGATATCAGATTCAAGTTGCCAATTCAGTATTGAATTTGGCGTTTCCAGTTAAGTTTGGCGTTCATGCATTGAAGATGTCTATCTTATAGTTCTCGGTATGTTGCGTTAGGTCTAGTTCGATATACATGCTATTGCTTGTATGTCTGTCTCCTCCGCATTATATTTGATTATTTAAGGTGTCAACTCCATTCTTTTGCTCCATTATGGAGAGGATATCCAAGTTTGGCTCTCATAAGTACTTCGTGTTTTTTTTTTTGTTTGTAAGATTGTGCGTTTTATATGTTTAGGAGAATAAATTAATTATACCAAACTATCTTTATCATATATTATTTCAATCGTTCTGCTCTTTAATCATGATCACACTTGAGTTATTTTATGAAGGAGTAGAGTAATTTTTTTTACAAATAACCGATGTTACATGTTTAGAAAAGAATTCTAATGTAGATTTTTTTTATTTGAATATAAAGTAATATTGCACCCCTCAATCAGTTGAAATTATTTGCATGTTTTGTGATATTGTTTTTTTGTTTAGTTTTTTATGTGGCATAAATTATGAAGGAGATATAATATTTATTGGATATATATAGATGTTATAATTTTTGCTTTTAACATCGCAAGTAGTTTTTTTTTATCATTTTTTTTGTACTACTTCAGACTAATTCTAGTTGTCTTCGATACTCTAATTTATCACAATTATTTTTTTTCTGATGTATTATAATTTTTGAGATATATTGAGTGAATATATATAGTATACCTCTCTCACTTATATGTAGATATAGTGGTTTATTTCATAGGGTGTTATTGGTCAATCGATTCACTAAATTACAATGTTGCGGACTATAGTCAGACTATTTTAGTATTAGTGATTATTTACTAATATTGTTTTCTCGCTCTTCTACAATTTTTTTTTATATAATGACATATTCATCACTTTTTAGTAGTTTAGGATAATACATGAATCAGGATGTTTAGATTTATTTAAGTTACAGTTTCGTAGGGTTAATCTCCTCTCTGATTGGTGATCATTATATGTGTTTCCTATAGTTCGACTTTTTTAATATAAATGAATTGTACAATTCTTTCTGCCAATTTTAAAATAATTTTCGTTTAGGGTTTTTTTTTGCGAAATATTTTATATCAAAAGATCATAGCTCAATTATACTTGACTTCTTTGGTTAGAGGTTTATTAAGCTAAATGGCCATATATTTTGTTATATTTTCGGTATTTTAGTAATTAATTTTTCTGTAATTTGATGAATTATTGTTTTGGTTAAAATTGGTAATTATTATGATCCGATTATTTAGTTTTTCTCTCCTACGTATGTTATGTAAATAATTTTTTTTTTTCTATATTTTGTATATACATTGGCGTTTCTTCTCTTTGCATAATATAATTTAAATTTTATGTTTCATTGATACTCATTTTAGTGCAAACTATTTGGTTAACGGATACGCGTACAATCGCCCAGCCTCCACCTCTCACTCAGATTATTCTATTTATATCCTTTGCGCATACAATTTGTACAATCTTTTTATTACTCACATGTCTTCAATCATTGTTGAGGTGTGTATTAATTGCTGTGATTTTCCTATACTATTTTGAGATTATGTTGAGAAATTTGTCCAATAAGAAGACGCATTTTTTAGTGCAGCTTTGATACATTAGATTTTTGCATGATCCAAAACCTCTTTGTATTCCATGGAAATATTATTTTTTATACCCAAGATTGCATTGTAGCATTTCTGCGCAATGTCATAGACGAATGGCGAATTAACTAGATTTAATAATATATTCAACGGTGCTTCTCTTGTTATTGGTTCAATGCTGACCATCTCGCTCCTTGTATTATGTTTCTTGTCTTTTTGCTCTGGCGGGCAATTAAGAGAGTATTATTGAGGTTTATTATATCTATATTTCTGATGTGTTCCTATAGTGACAGTGGAATGTCAATAACATAAATTGGGAGTATTTTTTCATACGGCTGCAATAAAATTTTATTTTAATGGTTAATTTTCAGTGTTAAGCCTCATAGAAATACTAAAATTAATGTGTTCCTAGTATAATTTCATTCAAAAAAATATATTAGTGTAGAAATCACACAGTTTTAATAAATAAAAAAATAAATATAAAAAATATTTATATTAAATAAAGTGTTCTAAACTATGTAATCTAAATAGTAAAAAATATATGATTTTTGATCGTGAAAAGTTGACTTGTTATATCTCATTGAATACAAGGGATTTAATTTTTATTCTTAATGTTGTGAAATAGAATAACATAACCTCAGTAGTAAAATTTAGTTATGAATATCAAGAAAAGTATTCCAAAAGAAATAATTTTGTTTGTATAAATGAAAATATTATATATTACGTTCTGTCTAGAATTAAATACATTCGGAATTAATCATTCAAAATTTTATAGAAATTATATGAATAAAATGAATGTATTTATATCTTTATGTAGTTGTTTAATGTAGATTTGGTTTGTATAAATTTTAATATAATATTATAAGGTTTTTTTATTATTAGTTTAATCTTTGATGTTAATTTAATTATTATATTTATTATTAACAATTTATATAATAATTTTTTTTTTTTTAATTTAGATTTTTTTCATTTTTTCAGGTGAGTGTTTTGGCAGTGTTTATGAGTTGAGGGTTTGTGGTTTTGTGGATTTTTTGTGGGTTGGTTTTAGAGATTTGCTAGTGAGTGTGTGGATGGTGTTGTTTTTTTTATGTCGCTGTGTGTGTTGTGTGATGAGTGTTTTGTTTTTATTTTTGTTCGTTGATTGTTCTGGTTTGGTGAGTTTCTTAATTTTTCGGATGTTTTCGGTTATGGTTGTTGGATGTTGTGTTTTTTACTGGTGTTTTTGTACTTCGTTGTGTTATGGTTTTTGATATGTTTGGTTTTGTGGATGTTATGATGTGGTATTGTTCTTGGTCGATTTTGTTGGTTTTTTTTTTTGTTTGTGTTGGGTAGGTTGGTATGTTTTGTCGTGTGTGTGTTGGTTTTGTTTGTGTTGATGTGGGGGTGTGTGGGGTGTGTTTTTGTCGGTTGGTGGCTTGCTCTTGGGTTTTGGTCGCGTGTGTTTTGTGTTTGTTGGTTTTTGTTGGTTTGTTGGGTGTTTTGTGTGGTATTTTGATTGGCGTTGTTTTGTTGGGGTTTTAGTATTTGATTGTTTTGTTGTGGGTGTGTTTGGTTTCTTTTTTTCTGTTGTGTGGAGTTGTGTTTAGTGTGTGTATGTTTGTTGATGTTGGGTGGTCTGGGGGATGTTGGACATACAGGAAAAGAAATAGTCTGATTCGAATCACAAATTGAATCCAATCCAATTAATGGTTTTTAAGTTTGAGATGTCTTCATATACAGGAAGGGATGGATAGCTATCAGTATTAAAATTATATTTCGTTGTAATTCATCAATTAAAAACGGAATTAATTGATTGCCATTTAGTTTGTACTGAATTTATGTTGATCATTAAAAAAATGGTTGATATCAATAAAATTTGTTATATTGAATTTTTTTTAACTCGCTTTAATTTTTTGTTGCAATTTTTTGTCTGTGTACCTTGCAATCAGAATTGGCTCTAAAGTGTTTCGAACACATATACAAAGTGCCGATAGACCCTCTTTAATGGGTGATATTTGAAAAACAATGCGCCATTTTCTATGATTGAGAATGTTCTGTAAGCCCGAGATAATTATAGGTAAAGCTCTCGTGGTAAACATAAGCAATCTTAAAAGTAATTATGCCTTAAAATATGCTGCCCCATTAAAAATGCTTAGAATTGTCCCTATCGCAATAAAATCAATACGTCAAGCTTCTAAGTGTCTTCATTAGGTAGTCCAGTTGATTGCCTACTGTACCAGCTTTCGTGGCCGCCATTAATGCGGCAGACAAGGTGTATGTCTTGGAAATAATATTTAATATAAAAGTTATTCACTATTGCTCATTTGAATTATTCAAGAATATTTCTTCGCGACTAAGTATACCTTTCACATATTTTAAGTTAATAACAAATTATGTTCGAGAGCCTTGTTAATGGTATCTTGCTTTTGTGTTTTTTTTCAAATATTAATTTATGATGAGATATGTTATATTGGTTTTTTACAAAAAATACTCGTAGTCGTAAATATATTATTTGTGCAATGTCATACAAATTCAATTTTTTGCACTATTTCCCATCACTTAAGGTATTATGGTACCGGTATTCATGAATCATTAACTTTGAAATTGCTTGGCCAGGAAACGTCTATATAAAGCGCTTTCTTTAAGTTGGATGAGATATCTAATTCACTAAATCTGTTGGAAAACATATTAAATAGAACTTTAAAACAAGATCAAGACCAAATCAATTTGCCAGAGATACATTTGAAGACAATCATACTTCTTACTTATGACATCATCTTTTTTTTAAATTTCAATTAAATCTAGTCCTCCGTATACAAATAATATGCTATTGTATATAAAACTTTCTAACTAAAACTTCTTTTCCGTACAGCTTGGCGCTTTTAAGACCTTATGCCAATTAGTCCTATAAGGTTCAAAATTGAAGAAACAACGTCATAACATCTAACAATTATATTATTACGAAGAAGATCTCATGTATGCCTATATTTATATTAAGCAAGAACCGCATCACCTTTACAACATTAAAATAATATGTAGTTAATAGTGTTCGTTTCACACAGCCGCCCTCTCGTGTGTCTCATCATCATCTCGTCATCGTTAGTGCAGAGTAGTAATGTACATGTACATTATTTAATGCTCGCCATTTGCTAGCTACTGCCATTGACACAACAAACAAAATCGTCACCAAATTGGTATTACTTCAACACTTCCGGCCATTGCGTGTCCTACAACAGTCCAGCTGAAAGGCCTTCGCAGAGAGGAGGATGGTATTTGTCATTTCTCTATTCTCTTGTTTGTATTTATTCAAGTTTATTTAACAATGGAAAAAGTTGATCATATCATTGGAAATCTTGTTTCTTTTTCTATTTATGTAATACTAATATTATATATATATCATATATACAATGCGTGGTTGAAAATTTTTGCAACTTGCAACTAGAATTCTAAGTCCTACCTATTATACATGACCATAGCAATCTTATATAGAATTTTTATTTTCTATTGAACCTAAAAACTAGAAACTCAAGCCCGAGTAATCAATAGGCTTTCAAAAGAAAGAAATCGTTTGTTAAATTATTACACCCAACGAAATTTATTTGCTGACACGGAAGAATAGTTAGCTGAATTTCG
>PGFW01021161.1:61999-77931 GCA_003123925.1 Haematobia irritans
GTCTCCTATTTATTTTAATGCTAATATGAAGTTATAAGAGACAGATTTAATATTGTTTATGAATTTTTTTAATGAATTTTCTAATTACTTTTTAGATATTAAGTTGATTTTAATTTGTTTTCATTTTATCGAAAGTTTTAACATTTTAACTATTTGTCCTCCTGATGCACGTTTTTAAAAAACGTTTTTAATCTTTTTTTTTAATTTGTAGCAAAATTACTATTATTGATTTAACATAAACAAGTTTTTAATCTGTTTTCTTTTATATAAATTGTTTTTATTTTTTTACGCGTATATATAGTGAGAGAAACAAAAGTGTACTATTGGCTATATACAATTTATCTTTAGGATCCATTCTTTCCCACCCAAAACCCACTCAAAACCCTGGGCCTTTTATACTTGTAACCGCATTTTTTGTAACAAAATAATATGATTAAAGAATAAACAAACAAACAAGCCGAAAATGAGCATAATGCACACTAAGCGTTTGTTAATGAATAATAATCCCATTATAAAACTGTTGCAGTTTAGTGGAAAAAAATAATCGATTGATGATAACGCTATAATGCTTTAAACTGAAAAATAATGTAATTTTATTATTATTTTTTTAATGTCTTCCACTTGTGCTGCAATATTTAAATAAAAAAATTTAATTTTTTTCTCTTTTGATTACTACTATTATTATTATGATAATTAATTGTAATTAGTTATATTATTACTGCAAGAAATCACACAAGAATTTTTTTAGATCTATTTTATTTAATTATTTATAGTTGATAGTGTTTTAACAGTTTTAAATGGAAAATCGTAGATCATCATTTGTATCTAACAAAAAAGAAAAAAAAAAACAAAAACAAAACACACATACAAACACAAAGTATATAAAGAAATAAACAAAGAAGAAGCATGATTTAAAATTGTTATAAATTTTTGTTAAATTTAATTACATCTCTTATCTTTTTTAAGTTTTGCACGTTCTGAAGACTTTAAATATATATATACAATACATTAAATACTATAGTAATTTTCAACATTGAAAAATCAATAATGTGTTTTTATTTATTGCTCTTGATTTATTGGTCATTCTTTGAAATCTATAACCAAATATTGTACACCATTATTTAGGATCTCTTTGAAATAACCCCAAATTCAGTGTTGACTTCAAGGCTACCGATCATCGTGAGAGCCATTTTTTCGTCGCTTCGTATATGGTCCTCATTTCTCTGAGTACCGTCACTATTCTCCACTAGAGGCGCTGCTGCATATTGTGAAACGTTTATTAATGCAAAAAAAAAGCATTGTGGCATCTTCCTTATTTTTTGTCTAAATATTCGGCATAGCTAATACGAAGTCTTGTCAATTCAAACGACCCTATTTTTTTATATGAAAATATTTTTTATTGATTTACATAACAAAAATATTTGGAAGTAATCGAAATTACGGAATCCAGTCACTGTTCTCAACATGGCCACCATTTGCATTGACTATTTATCTGGATTGGTTAAATGGTTAGTAAGTTGACAAGCTGTACCAAATATGTTATCTGCTGTAATTTTTGTCCATGGCTTCAGCCCATCCATAGAGGAATATTTTTATTCCTTATCTAACTCCCTAAAATATGCCAAATAGAAAAAATCCATCCACCATAGTGGAGCATGATCTTTTTTCCATTCTAGGTGTACACGTGCTTTACCATATGTTTGAGTGCCCACAGCTTCTCGACCGAAAATATTTTCCAAAATTAACTTTGACGCCAGGATCGATGAAAACTATTTGAGAGAAGCTATCCACATGCTATTTCTATCAATTGAGATGGCAAATTCCTGTCGATGGTCATTCATGGGCTCAAAAAAAGATGAAGGTCCAGATAAATTCCTTGAATTGAAACCTGTTAGAACCTCTCTACCTATGGTAGAAGGTCATCGATCATCCGCCCATGCCACTGCACTTGCGGTTGTGGGCAAAGAAAATTTGTTGGCCACTTATTAGGCAATTAAACTGCAGGATATCCTCGAATTACTCCCCTGGAACATATTGATGCGAAAACACCGATTATTTTAGTGTAGGAATCTAACAGCGCATTAGACAAGAGAACCCTACAAGATAAGCTAACTAAAATCATGTAAGTACCTCGTCTGAACTTGTACTTAGGTTAGAATAGATTATGTGGAATGACATATGTCGCACTCATGGATAAAAAGGCTGTTAAAACAGCATTCGGGGTTGGCCTTTACATTTTGAAACAATCTATAGAAATAAAAATGTTTGCGCAAAATTTTTCTATAGAAATAAAATGTTTGGCAAAATTTTCTTTGATATAATAATGTTTGGCAAAAATATTAAAATATTTTGTACAGAAATTTTCTATAGGAAATACAATTTTGACAAAATTTTCTATAGAAATAACAATTTTTGACCAAATTTTCTATAGAAATAAAATTTTCTATAGAAAAAAATTTTGACAAAAATTTTTATAGAAATAAAATTTTGACAAAATTTTTTTCATTAGAAATAAAATTTTTGACAAAAATTTCTATAGAATTAAAATTTTGACAAAATTTCTAACAGAAAAATAAAATTTTAACAAAAAATTTTCTATAGAAATTAAAAAATTTTTAACAAAATATTTCTATTAGAAACAACATAAAATTTTAACAAAATTGGTCTTATAGAAAATAAAATTTTTGACAAAATTTTCTATAAAATAAAATTTTGCCAAAATTTTTTATGGAAATAAAAATTTTTGACAAAATTCGTCTATTAGATAATAAAATTAAATTTTAACGAACATTTGCTATAGAAATAACATTTTCAACCAAAATTTTCTAATAGAAATAAAATTTAAACAAAATTCGTTCTATAAGAAATTACAAACTTTTTTAAAAAAATTACTCTATAGGAATAAACTTTTAAAAAATTTCTAAACAGAAAATACAAATTTTGAAAAACAATTTCTACTATAGCAAAACAACATAAAATTTTGACAAAATTTATTCCTATAGAAACAAACATTTATAAATTTTTGACGAAATTTTCTCTACAGAAATAATGAATGTTAGAACAAAATTTTCTTATAGAAAATAAGAATTGTTGACAAAATTTTCTATAGAAAAAAAAATGTTGACAACTTTTTCCTATAGAAAAAAATTTTGACAAAATTTTTTTTGTTTTTTTTCTTACAGAAAAAATAAAATTTTAACAAAATTTTCTATGGCAAATAAATTTGACAAAAGTCTTTTCTAAATGGAGAATAAAATTTTACAAATTTTTCTATAGAAATAAAATTTGTAATAAAATTTTCTATTAGAAATAAATTGTTGACATTGTTCTATAGAAATAAAATTGGTTGACATTTTCTAATAGAAATAAAATATTATCAAATTTTCTATGAGATAAAATTTTTAAGCAAAATTTTCTATGAGAAATAAAATTTTTTGGAACAAACATTTTCTATTAGAATAAAATTTGCACAACATTTTCTTAGAAATAAAATTTGTGCAGAACATTTTCTATAGAAATAAAATGTGACAAAATTTTCATAATAGAAATAAAATTTTGATAAAATTTTCTTGAAATAAATTTTAAAAAATTTCTATAGAAATAGAAATTTTAACAAAAATTTTCTGTAGAAATAAATTATTAAACAAAAATTTCGCTATTGAAATAAAATATGGGCAACAATTTTCTTATAGAAGATAAAATTTTTGCAAATTTTCTTTAAGAAGTAAAATTGGTACAATACAAAATACAAAATTTGTCTATAGAGATAAAATTTTTAATCAAAATGTTCTACAGAAATAAAATTTTTAACAAATTTTCTATAGAAATAAAATTCTTGAACAAAGTTTCTATTAGAAAAAATTTAAAATTTAAAATTTTCATATAGAAATAAAATTTGACAAAATTTCTATAGAATAAGAATTTTTGACAAAATTTAACAAATATTTGCTATAGAAAATAACATTTTAACAAAATTATTCTATAGAAATAAAATTTTAACAAAAATTTTCTTATAGAAATAAAACATTTGACAAAATTTTTTATAAGAAAACAAATTTGCTGACAACAAATTTTCTATGGAAATAAAATTTTAACAAATTTTCTCATAGCAAATTTTCTATAGAAATAAATTTTTGACAAAGTCTTTCTATAGAAATAAAATATAAGTTTTAACAAAATTTTCTTAGAATAATTTGGATAATTCTATAAATATATTTGGATATTCTATAAAATAAAATTGACAAAATTTCTATAGAAAAAATTAAAAAACAAATTTCATTAGAAATAAATTTAACAAAATTTTCTAAGAAATAAAATTTTAACAAAATTCTATAGAAAAAAATTTTGACAAAAGTTTTCTATAGAAATAAATTTTTTAAAAAATTTTCTATGAAATAAATTTACAAAATTTTCATAAAAAAATTTTGACAAAATTTTACAAATTTCTATGAAATAAAATTTTAACAAAATTTCTGTAGAAATAAAATTTTACAAAAATTTTCTACTATGAAAAAATTTGCAAAATTTTCTATTAAAATGGAAATTTTAAAGTAAAATTTACAATAAAAATAAAAAATTCTATAGAATAAAAATTTTTACAAAATTTTCTACAGAAATAAATTTTTAACAAAATTTTCTATAGAAATAAAATTTTGACAAAGTTTTCTATAGAAATAAAATTTTAAAAAATTTTCTATAGAAATAAAATTTGACAAAATTTTCTATAGACATAAAATTTTGACAAAATTTTAACAACATTTGCTATAGAAATAACATTTTAACAAAATATTCTATAGAAATAAAATTTTAACAAAAATTTTACTATGAAATAAAATTTGTACACAAAATTTTTTATAGAAATAAATTTTACAAAAATTTCTATGAAATAAAATTTTAACAAAATTTTTCTATAGAAATTATTTCTATAGAAATAAAATTCTTTGACAAAGTTTTCTATAGAAATAAAATTTTAACCAAAATTTTTGCTAGAAATAGAAATGATAAAATTTTAGACAAAAATTTTCTTATAGAAATTTAAAAATTTGACAAAAAATTTCTTTATAGAAATATAAAAATTTTGACAAAAATTTCTATGAAATAAAATTTACAAACATTATTTCTATAGAAAATAAAAATTTTGACAAATTTTTCTATAGAAATAAATTAAAAAATTCTTAGAAATAAAATTTTTAACAAAAATTTCTATGTTAGAAACTAAAATAAACAAAAATTTCTATTGAAATAAAAATTTTCTAAATTTTTATAGGAAATAAAAATTTGCCAAGAAATTTTTCGTTTAGCAAATGAAAATTTTTGCAGGAATTTTCGTTTAGAAGTAAAATTGTTGACAAAATTTTCTATAGAAAGGTAAAATTTAACAAAAATTTTCTATAGAAATAAAATTTTAAAATATTTTCGTATAGCAAATAAACATTTAAACAAAATTTTCTTAGAAATATAAAATTTAACGAAAATTTTCTATGAAATAAAATATTGTAATACAAACACAATGCAAAATATAAAATTCTTAGAAATAAAATTTTGCAGCAATTTTCTATAGAATTAAAAATTGTTGACAAAATTGTCTAAGGTAATTTTAAGCAATAAATTTCTATTTTAGAATAAAATACTATTTTTCATATAGAAAACTTCAAAAATTTCTATAAAATAATTTTTAAATTTCTAATAATAATTCATTACAACTAAAACAACAGAAATTTGAAACATTATAAAATTTCAATTCTATAATAAATTTAAAAATTTTCTTATGTAAATTTCAATTTGAAAAATCAAAATTATGAAAATTTTTGACAAAAGTTTCTATAGAAATAAAATTTTGATAAAATTTCTTTGGAAATAAAATTTTAACAAAATTTTCTATAGGAATAAAATTTTAACAAAATTTTCTATAGAAATAAAACTTTTAAAAAATTTATACAGAAATAAAATTTTGACAAATTTTTCTATAGAAACAACATAAAATTTTGACAAAAATTTCTATAGAAATAAAATATTGACAAAATTTTCTATGTAAATAAAATTTTAACAAAATTTTCTATAGAAATAAAATGTTGACAAAATTTTCTATAGAATAAATTTTTAACAAAATTTTCTATAGAAATAAAGTGTTGATCAAAAAATTTTCTATAGATATAAAATTTTGACAAAATGTTCTATAGAAATAAATTTTTGACAACATTTTCTATAGAAATAAAATTTTGACAACATTTTCTATAGAAATAAAATGTTGACAAAATTTGCAATAGAAATAAAATTTTAACAAAATTTTCTATAGAAATAAAACTTTTAAAAAATTTTTATAGAAATAAAATTTTGACAAAATTTTCTATAGAAATGAAATGTTGACAAAATTTTCTATTGCAAATAAAATTTTGACAAATATTCTATAGAAATAAATTTTTTGGACAAAATATTTTTAGAAATTAAAATTTTGACAAAATTTCTATAGAAATAAAATTTTGACAAAATTTTCTAATGGAAATAAAAATTTTCTATAGAAATACAATTTTTGGCCAAAATAATTTTTTTTATTTGATACTTTTTTGGTAATTTTTCTTATCTAACAATCAGTGGAAAGCAAAACACAGTCTTCTATAACTTCATTTGTCTGACATCGTATTATAGATTTTCTCTACTTAGCATGGATAAGTTTGTTTTTTAAGCTTATATTTTAGGTCTCTCATGTCTGACCGTATTGTATTTAGGCTCATTACACTTAATCATTCATCGATCATGCGGGAAAAATAATTTAATAGACAGAACTTAGTTACTGCTAATGTATACACTAAGTAAACAAATACAATCCACGTTCATGGCAAAACCAATCTGTTTGCTTTTATTTTTTAATCATTAGAAAATATGTGCCCATACACTGAAACAAAAAAACAAGCAAACATTTCATAATGCATTATATTATTTATTAAATGAGTTTTATAGTTGACAACCAAAATTATAATACTAAAAACTATAAATAAATGCATATACATATTTACACTATATACTAAGTGGAATTAAAAATTATAATTGCAAGCATTTAAAAACAATCTTTGCACGTAAACAACAAAAATACATACATTAATGTATTACTATCACATTCCCATAATAAAATCGCTTTTCTTTTTCGTTGATGAAATAGTTAAAATTTTATTAACAAAGAAAAAAAAAAAACAAATTTTTCGGCAAATCATAATGAGGAATCCCCCTTCAAAAAGAAATTTACAACAATAATCAAAGTGTTTCGGACTTCAAAAACAAAAATTCTAAAAATTCAGGTACTCTAAATTACAAAACAAAACAAAAGAAAGGCAAGAAAAAAAACCTTATTTTAAAATTCAAAAATAAAATATAAAGGAAGTATACCAAATTTTTTACGATAATTAATTCGGCATATAAATTAGGGTAACTGGAAACAGACATATAGAACCAAAAACCAAGAAAGTCGTTTTTGGGATATTAAATGATGATTATGATGACGATGAAAAATAATAATAAATTATTAAAGAATTTAAATTGATGAATGTACAACTGACTATAGAAAACCAGAGTAAATAAAACATTTACACAAATGTGAAATGTTTATAAAACACTTACACACACACACACGAAAACACACAAAATATTTTAAATATAATTTTAAGCTGCTTTAATACAGAAAACAAAGATTTAGAAATAATGTTTAAAGACAAGTGAAGAATATTTTTTCAAATCAAACAACAATCCACAAAATTCTATTGATAAAATTCTAGTCATAAATATAAATAAACTAATCGGTTTTGATAGCTAAAATCTGGTAATAAACAAAACAAACATCTCTCGAAAAATCAATGGCATAAATATTTTACTCTTCTCGACTTGTTTAAATTGGTCTCACAATTTGTCAGTATATGGAAGCTAATCAAAAAGTCAAATACAATTCTTCCTCAAAAACCATTGGAAATGGAGATGGAAATTAGTAACAGAGACTATCAAAAATATCTGTCAGCCTTCTTATTTACACAATTTTGGTCCACAAGATGAATGAAATTTTCCTCTATATTACCGTCTGTTGCCACCTTTTAGTGGCAAATTTTTCAACCATTGTTTTATTGTAATTATTTGTTGCTGCAACTAATTCCATTTTTTTTTTTTTAATTTTATGTCGCAACTTTTTACATGTTGTGTCCCTTTTAATTAAGTTTCATAATTACTAGTGTTTTGACATTTTGATCCCGGATTCCATTTATTACAATATAATCAGACTGTCCTAACGGCTCAAGGTATTTAAGTTTCGAATTACGCCGCTAAAATAGCTTTTTTCACGTTTACACTTTCTTTTAAATTCATACATTTCTAAAGAAAAAAGAAATAATAATGTGAATTGTTTTTTACCTGAAATTTGAAATCTTAGAGATACTCTGGCGACCCTAAGACGTGTCAGCCCAAAATGGCTGTAGTACCGGTTCCATGTCTTTTATATCTAGCCACCATATAGACGATTCTGCCGATTTTACTTCTTGGTCTTCTTGTTATTTCGTGAGATTTTTTTCGTAATAAAAAATGACCTCACCAAATGTAAGCGACTTTTTTTAACATTTATTGCGACTTTTTTGTTGCGACCTTTTTTTCAATATGCAACATTTTTTGCGACTTTTTCAAAATTTCCAACGGGTAACAACTTGTCTAGGGGCTTATCCTAGGACCAATAAGCCGCTGCTTGTCGACAAATGGTGAGCTACCGGTCGATATTTTGATATAGCCCCATATAGACATCGCATCTCCCGATTTTACTTCTTGTGGCGCTTCTAGAAGTACCGTGACAACGAGGGTATCTTAAAATTTTTAAATCTTAGCATCGCTTCTTCTAAATTAGTAAGCTTTAGGTGGTAAGGGACAAATTAAAAGGGTTGATTCTTTGAGGTTAGATTTTCATGCTATTCAGTATTTGACAGATTCACTGGGATTTCAGACATGCTGTCAAAAGAGGAAAGATGCTCAGTATGCTTTGACATTTCATTCATTGAATAGACTTACTAACGGAGCAACGCTTGCAAATCTATTAGAATTTTTATTACCAAAAATCAGTGTTCGGTTCGAAATGTGTTATCGACAAATTTTTGTTCAGCGATGAGGCCTTCATTTCTGTTGAATGGCTAGTCTACGTTAAAATAAGGCAAAATGCCGCAATTTGGAGTGCCAAGAGCAAACCAGAAGCGTTCAAGAAACTTGCCCATTGCATCCCTGAAAAATGCACTGTTTCGGCTCGTAGGTTTGTTACGCTGGTGGAATCATTTGGACCGATATTTTTTCAAAGATGCTGTGGGACGCAACGTTACGGTGAATGCGCGATCGCTATCGTTTCGATTGCTCTAACAAAACTTCTTTTGTTGCCCCAAAAATGGAAGAACGTGAAACTTGGTTGACATGTCGCGTTCACCAAGATGGGCTACATGCCACACAGCTCGCGATTGCTATGGCCATTTTGAGGCCGAAAACTTGCGCGAGAACAATTCATCTCAAGAAATGGACCGCGTAAGTTGGCCACAAGATCGATTGCGATTTGACCGCCTTTTAGACTTATTTTTTTGTGGCGGCTACGTCAAGCTCTAAAGTCTTAAGAAATAACGCCAGGCAACTATTTCCACAACTTTTTTGGAAAGGACAACATTTCCGAGAGGAAATTCGGGCTATTCCGGCCGAAAATTGCTTTCGAAAAAAGGTTTGCCAACAAAATTGGACTTTCGAAATGGACACCTAAGGACGCAGGCCGCGGTCAACATTTAATGAAATTATCTTCAAAAAAGTAAATGTCATGGGCACAATCAAACGTTTTCAAGATTAAAGAACGATGAGCATTTTGCAAATTTTATTGCGTTTTTTTTTTTTTTAAAAGTTATATCAAGCTTCTTAACAAAATCCACCCTTTAATTAGACAAAGAGGCAGAGTTATATATTTTAGATAATTCAGTTCTTGGCCGCAATTATATACCCGCAGAAAAAAATATTTTACGCTGGACTATCAAGATTGCGTAACCTAAAATTTAGGACGCTCAATTTACAAAATATTAAAAGACGAATTTCTTTAAAATAATGAAAATTTAATTAAAATACCAAGTTTTAAATCTCTGCTTTCATTTTTTTTTTAATTGAATATCAAATTCTTGGCAAAATTGGCGTCCCTTCGTTAAAGTCATATGTCTTTGTACTACGGCAAATTTGTCCTGAAGTAAAGAAACACATTATTTGACTTTTAAAGAAATTGTCCTTAAATTAAACTAAATATCGAATCTTTTAGATTTAAATAAAAAAGCTTTCAAATTACTAGAGCCGCTAAAAATTTGGTAGAAGTCCACCCGTTGGGTTCGAACCCCAGTACCTCGACTAAACACCAAAAAGTTTTTCAGCAAATGGATTATCCCACCTCAGTAATGTTGCGGTGACATTCTGAGTGTTTCAAAGCTTCTCTATCTGTGGTTCACCTGCAATTGTGGAACGCCGTTCGACGTCGACTATATAAAAACGTCAATTGACAAGGGCATTGAGCCTTAACATTATTAGAATCGGGCAGAACTCAATGATAAGAGAGAAGGCTTCAACCACTGTGCGCTATCACCAATGTATGAATATCTAAGTGAGCCGGCAGATATCGGCGCGCCACTATACGTAACCTTAAACTAGGCTAAGACATCTATATTAAAGATTTTTGCATCGCGTACTTGGCGCTTAAAGTTTTTTTTTTTTTTTTGATATTACCGAGGCCGAAAACTTTTTTTACTTTCAAGTGAATCCGTTATAATTATTTGGCTTTTTAAACTTGATTATTTGTTTGGTCTGTGAATAGCGAACAAGAAAATCGAAAATTTGATTATAAATAAGACTGCTGTACCTATTCATATTAACTCTCATTAGCTACACCCTAGATTCTAAGCGGATTACACTGCTAAATGTCTTTATTTTAAAAGAAACCTTCATCTTTGGCCCGCGAATCAATCCAAAATCCTTAAGGAAGGTCAAAAATCTGTTTGGATACAAGTATCTTTTTTTCGCAGTGTACGGGGAGTCTATAACATATATTACGATCCCGATGATGCAAATTTTTTACCGACCGGTAATTAGAGCAACTAAAAGAGCTTCAAAAAAAGTATTTGCGATCCCCAATCTTTGATCCGGCAAGTAGTATCAAAACTTGGATCATCTCCAATGAATTTTCACATGCGCGCTTTGTCATAGGACGGAAGTACATCCTTTTTGGATTCCATTTGGCATTGCTTTTAGAGTGTGCCCTGGAAGTTAATTTGAATGCAAGAAATTTTAAAAAGCAAAAAAAAACATCTTAAACCAATTCTCACTTTTTTCATCCATATTTTTATTTTACACTATTATTTTCCCTATTACTCGTTAATCTTGCTTTAACCTTTCTTTCGCTCCGGACCATGGATAGAACCTGTTGGCACCATAACAGACACGTCTTTAGCACACTCAGCCACAAACGTCCATTGAACATAAAGCGTCGAAAGGTCAATTCAAATGTTTGTGGTATGATCGTAATACGACCACCGAGGAGATCAAACATTCTAAGTGCTTCTCGATATGTTCTCTTATATGATTATTGAAACGAAAGAATTAAGAAACGCGAGGTCAATTCTCACCAGCGGCAACCTTTTTAAATCAAATATTTTTTAAAACAAATATTCTTTTTATGTTATGCCTCGTTTTTATTTTTTTTTATTTTCGTGCAATATATTTTTCGTATAAATATATCTTGTCCCATTAAAAATCAACAAAAAATTTAAATATTCTCATAATTTGCAAAACATTCGCAAAAGAACTTCCATGGAAGCGAAAAAGTCAAACGGCACAAGTTCAAATCCCAGCGGAAATGAAATTTATTTATTTTTTTATTAATTATTTTTTTGTACTTTTTTATTAATTTTCTATTTTTATTACCATTTTCTATTTTTTTTTTAATTTAAATGTCCAAAATTTTGCACACTAGCCTGATTGCGATACTTTCTTAATTACTTGTCCACAAACGACTGCATCGGAATGTAGAAAAAAATCATTGGGGACTCCCAAGATGCGATTTAGAATGACAATGTTTGTGCGACTTGGTCCAAAAGGGACTGCATCGAGAGTGGAAAAAAATCATTTGGGGATCCCACTATTGCGCTTTAGAAGAAATGTTGTTGGACTTGTCTTAAAGGGACTGCCCATCGGAAGGTTGAAAAAAGTCGATGTGGGATTCTGGGATGGGCTTTTAAAATAAATGTTTATGAACAATCTTCCATTTTTTTTTATACTGTGGTATAGACCCGGATATTGAGAATTTGTGGGCATGGTTGTTATCGGCGCGCTATACTAACACATACGTACCAAATTTCAACAGAATAGCATGAAAATTTTGCTCTTTCAAGAGGGCTCCGGAAGCTCTGGGAGCCACCGCTGGTGCTATGGTTAGCATGCCCCGCCTTGCCATACACAAAGTCGTGGTGGTTCGTATTCGCTTGCTTTCGACCGAACACCAAACACAGTTGTTCAAGCCATTGGATCGTATCCCACCTCAGTAAATGCTGGCTGGACAATTTCTGAGGGTTTTCAAAAGCTTCTCTAAGTGGTTTCAACTTCAATGTGGAACCGCCGTTCGGACTCGCTATTAAAAAGGGGAGGTCCCTTGTCATTTGAGCTTAACATGGAAATCGGGCAGCAGCACTCAGTGATAAGAGAGAAGTTCACCAAATGTGGTATCAAATGGACTGAATATTTAGTCTAAGTGAGGCTGATACATCGGCTGCCACCTAACCTAATCCTAACCTCATGGCGCGGAGGAAAAAAATTCATTTTCATGGCAATTTATTGCGGAGTGTTTTTCCTTTTTTAATTTACAGCATGTTTTCCATAAATAACAAAACTTCAAGTTTAATCCAATTCTTGTGATGGATAAGATTTTTCCATATATTTCAAAGATCCAAACTCGATTAATGGCGTTATCAACAAGTTTTTCGCATACGGAAAATTAACTATACTAGCAAGAAAATAAAAATCTAATATCGATTTCAATTAAAAAATTGAGACGATTAATTTTGTGATTAAAAAAAAAAAACTTTTCTGTGTTGCCATGCAAACTTCCAACTTTTTTTGTATGGGATACTTAAAATTGTTTCATTCCAATTCTTCATATGTTTCCCATTGTTGAAACAAGCAAAAAATCCTCAAGAGGTACGTAAAATTTTGTGTTAATGGATTTGAAATAAAAATGTTAAATATACTAAATTAACAAATATGAAACATTACCAATATTAATAAAGGTATGTAAAAGTTTTTAGCGAATTTATAATCATATATAAAATTAAATAAAATATAATCTAAAGGAAATATAAATATATATACCGATATTTTTGTGAAATTTTAAATGTTGAATTTCACAAAGTGAAAATTTCGAAATAATTTCATGGACATTTTCAATTTTTATTTACTCTTCGCTCAAGTTGCTGCTAATATAAATTTGAGTTGCTATTTTTTTCTTCTATTTTTTGTTAAAGTTAATATACATTTATCACATAAACATTGAAATAAAATTTATTAATCTATACGTTGCAAAAAAAAAAAAAAACATATTTTAAGTTATTTCTCAGAATAGTATTCTGAGTTTACAAAGATAAGAACATAAATAAAAAATGCCACTTTATCAATATTACAGGCCAAAAATTAGAAAGTAATTTCTTTAACAAATCCATCATCATATTACACAATTAAGCAGCTAAATCTCGTAAATTTCAAGAAAAAACAACTATAATTATGAAATAATCATAAATTAACAACAATAGAAAATGATTAATTTCCTATTAGAAACGGACAACAAAACACAATGTAAAACAACTAGTTTATACACGAAAAAAAAAGGAGTACATACTTTCATAACTTAAAAATTAAATTAACATTAAATTAACAAAAAATATCGTGCAAACCAGATATTAAAACAAAGACAAAACAAATAAATATATTGTATACAATTACATACGAGACAATTGTTTTAAATTTTTTACGAAGAGTACAAGTCAGTAGTGGTTGCCAGCGGTTGCCAGCAGCTTGGTTAGAATCTCACCCAAACAATGGAGATTTTTTTACTGTTTCGTAGATATGGCTAGAAATTCTTTGAATGTTTTAGCTAGATTTATTATTAAATTATTTCCTCTCTAACTAAGAGATCCTCAAAAAATTTTCTAGACAATAAAAGTTTTACAAAATTTTCTTTAAATTCAATATCTAAGTTTAATTTTATCAGCTGCATAATTAAAAATTATATTTTTCTAAATATATATATTTTATAATTGAAAAATTACAATCTTTGTGACAAAATGTTCTTATAGAAATACAAATTTGGGTACAAAATTTGACTATAAACTTCAATAAACTGCTAAAAAAATAATTTTCGTGTTGACGGTGCGGGTTAACTAACTGCTTCGTTTTTTCGAGATTTGGACAAATCACTTTATTTTTGCGATTACTTTTCCTGAAATAACCTCAAAATTAATAAAATTTTTTACAAAAATTTTTATAGAAATAAAAATGTGACTAAATTTTCTATAAATTCAGAATCTTAACTTTAAAAAAATTAATTTTCGGTGCAAAAGTATTATCTCTCAATATAATACAAAAAATTTTCTATAAGAAATACCCAATTATTGAACAAAATTTTCATATAGAAATAATAATTCTTGACAAATTTTCCTCTATAAGAATAAAATTTTGACCAAAATTTTCTATAGAGACTAAAATCACGTTTTTTTCTAAAAAATCATATTTTGACAAAAATGTTCTATAGAAATAAATTTTAAATTTGAGGAAAATTAGGAGTTTTATTCCAATAAGAATTTTGAGAAAATTTTCTATTTAGTAATGAAATTGATAAAACATATAATAAATAATTTTCAAAAAAACTTGAGCAAATTTGTTCAAAGAAGTCTTAATATTTTGAGAAAATTTTCGTCATAGAATAAATGATTTTGAAAAAAATTTCGCTAGAAATAAAATTTTGACAAAATTATGCGTATAAACTCAAAAAATGTAAAAAAATATAATTTCGTGGCGGTGGAGGTTTCTAACGCGGTTACTATTTTTCCGTTCTTTCGAGTTAGGAAATCACTTTATTTTTTGCGATTACTTACTCTTCCTGAAATAATCAAAATTATATGTTAAAAATTTGAAAACAAACATATTTTCTATTAGAAAAATTTCTCAAACATACTTTATTTTCTATCGAAATTTGTTTTTCAATAATCCTTATTTCTAACTCGAAGAATTTTTCTCAAAAATGTTAACTTCCTGAACAATTTCGTCAACCTTTTTTTTTTTTGAAAAATATTATCAAATTTCATTACTATATGAAAATTTTCCTTCAAAAATTTTTTGGTTATTAAAAAACACTGCTAATTTCTCAAAATTTAAAATTTATTTCAATAGAAATCTTTGTCAAAATTATGCATTTTTTAGAAAAAAACGCTGATAATTAGTCCTTGACAAATTCAGGTTCATCAAAATAAATGTGCTAACTGTGAACACGGTGTTTGCTCTATAAAAAATTTTGTCCAAAATTGTTATCTCTATAGAAAATTTTCGTCAAAATTGTATCTCATAGAAATTGTTCAAAATTTTATCTCTATAGAAAATTTTTGTCAAAATGATTAATCTTTATAAGAAAATTTTCTCAAAATTTTATCTCTATTAGAAAATTTTGTCAAAATTGGTATCTTCTATAGTGAGAAAGTTTTGTCAAAAAATCTGTATCTCTATAGAAACATTTCTGTTCAAAATTTTTATCTCTATAGAAAATTTTCTTCAAAATGTTATTCTTCTATAGAAAAATTTGGTCAAAAAATTTTATCTCTATCGGAAAAATTTTCTCAAAATGTTTAACTTCTTTAAACATCTCTCTTCTT
>PGFW01021175.1:2590-15579 GCA_003123925.1 Haematobia irritans
AACTTAATCGTTTCCTAACATTTCAATTGGAAATCTTCGGCCAACATCTCAAGAGCCCATTTACCAAGAAATCTGACAAATTCGAAAATGTTGCTTATTTACGTGCCACAAATGACAAATAGTCGCTAAACACAATTTTTCGATAAAAAAGTGGATCTTCGGTCCACATCTCAAGAGCCCATCTGTGTTTTGAAAGGCTTCGCACCTAAAACCTTAGGCAAAAGTTTGCACGTTGTTGAGTAACAGATACCCAATTGCTGCGAACGTCGATGAATCGATGATTTATGGTCATCATTAACACTGGTCGATACAGCTGCAATCTTTTCTTCAGTTTGAAGTAACCGTATTGGTGGTTTAATGTTCGACAATGTAAATTTGGTACTATAGCTCGAATAGCCGCTTCAGTAGGCCGATTAAATCGACCATAAAATGGAACAATCGCGCGATGAACTTTCTTAATTTTGATAATAACATTCAACAATTTGCATACATTGTTTGCTTGTAAGATTCATGGTTAAATTGTAGATCAAACAGAAGATTTTTGACATCGATACAACATACGGTGTTGCAAAAATGATGATAGCTAAAAAATGACCATTTACTATACCTATTACATATACTAGACATTTTAAACCGTTCGACCCATCCGAATTCGTTTGCGTAAAACTATTTCTTTTATGTTCATGTTATTATTGTGCAAAAAAATAACTAAAATCACGAAAGATTTCTCACGTTGGGGAAATTTGGTTTTTTTTTCAGGGTTTCCTTGATTTTTGTGGGGGCTAGGATGTGGAGATAGTTGATAGTCTAGTTAACCTATCGCGGTAGATTCTGGTGACCATTGGCCCATTATAGGTGAAAATTGAGATGCCCAGCCATAATCGTTGAGAATTTGTGCCAGGAGAAGTGAAACATTAGATAGTGGTCATGAAAAAAGTTTGTGCGGTCCCCCCCAGTTTTGTAGACATAATTCCGAAGAAATTTCGAGAACCACAAATCTTTTCGTGCACCCTACGACCCCGGAAAATATTTGTCGTGCTGCCTGTGTCCGTTCATTGAAGTACCGATCGAAAGAAACGTCATTATCCGTTTTTCGTGGAGTTGATCAGGGATCATTATTTGTGCGATTGGTTCATTTTTGACTCCGGGTTCGTTTCTGGGACAGAGGCAATCGCTATTGTTTTGAAAAAATCGGTTGATTTAGATATAGCTGTCATATTATATTTATCGCCCGACTGTCGGTCATAGTTAGCGTGATTTATCAACGATTTTCTAGAATACCGGACATTCCAATTTTTTATATGAATCTTCGAAAATCTTGCAAATATCAGCCAAAATCGGTTCAGATTTAGAGTATTAGCTCCATATATATCTTTAGAATTGATCATTCTACCAAGATGTATCGTAGTTTGATTGAAATCGGTTCAAATTTAGATAATAGCTCCCATAGTATTATCTTTCGTTCGGATTTTGACTAAATTATATTCGGCCACAAAAGCTTGAAGACGTTTTGCCGATGCATTTGCTTTTCAATTTTTGCAACAGGGCGGTACATTGTTAATGTATCGTCAAGTGTTGTCAGAATTTTGTTATAAATCGGTTCAGATTTAGATATAGATCACATGATGTATCTTTTCGCGCCGGATTTGGAGCTTATATGGTCTCAAGCAGGGATCCGGGCGGACGGAGCGGAGGCCAAAGCCTTTTTTTGCCGTTAAGCAGTGAGCGGCATTTTTAAATATCCGGAGCGGAGACGGCGCGGAGCGTTTCCAATGAAAACGCGCTCCGCTCCGAATAAAAATATGTACTTTGAATTGAATGTGTACTTTGAAAAATTAAGACTGTGTAGGTAATTTCAAAATTTAGCTAGTAACTTAGCGTAGTGTGAGTAAACGTTTAAAATGTACGATATGTATTTGTACGTAACGTACATTTGGGGAAACACACGTGTTTTTTTAGTAATTGTTTTCAAAACGGCAAATGTTCAATAATATATATCTAGTATGTGTTGTAAAAGTAAACAGTACTTTCGATCCAATTTCATTCCCGTATTAAAGGGTGATACAGCAGTCAAATTTGGTCCAATATAAACTTAGACGCTTTTCTTTCAATTTTGCATTTAAAAAAGCTGAACACCCCTCATATTGTAAGGTGGTGTGTTAAGATGTATGGCTACTTATTTTGATTTTTGGATCATTCTTAGTTGTCGAAAATGCCGTCCAGCAAGAAAGCAGGTATCAAATTTTGCTCGCGCATCCGCGAAAATCGAGCTACTCGCACCGCAAAGCTTTGAGCAAAATCGGCTAAAAGTTGCCAAGATCCAACCGTATACATATGTATTTAAAGTGTTTGGGGAACGTTTGTCGACAGCCAGGAAGTCTGGATCGGTGGAAATCGAACCGGAAAGCCGCTGAGACGACAACAGAGAGTTGCCAGCGTAGTTTCAACAGCGAAAACCTTTAACCTCTCTCTCGAGATGCCGACAATAAGCTGGGCTGTATCGTATCAACGTGCCACCGAGCCAAAAGAGCGGACATCACTTTAACAGAGGTAAGTGACTCCCAGATCGCGGCGATGATAAACAAAATACGACGCACAAAAGCGCCGACTCAGCCGGAGCGCTGTGACGACGTGTGCACGCAATTGACATGGCGTGGTAATGGCGACGAAACCTCACGTCAAAGACGCACTACGAGCAACTCCGGGACAGGAGTTTTATCGGCAAAACGGAGGGGAAAGGTAGCAGAATTATTTTCAAGCACATAAAAACGTATCAAAGTCGCAAAAAATCTGGTTCTGGACAAGCCATCTGTACCCTGTTGGCTTTGTGAAAAGCCAGCATTTTTCATAGCTTCGGACTGTCAACCAAAGAAATTTACGCGACAGGAGTGTTTGAATAAACTGTCTGCTGCCTTTCCTTGGAGAACAACGGCGTTGTCGTACTGTTTTGGCCGGATTTTGGCATCGATGCAAATTACGGTAAACAAGCCATGGAGTCGTACGCCGCCAACAAACGTGCAGGTGGTTCCCAAGGACATAAGAACCCTCCCAAACACGCCAGAAGCTCGTCCAATTTGGAAATACTGCGGCTATTGTCAAGCGGAAGACCTAAAGAAGACCAAAAAAGCACTTGCTAGGCGCAGCAGCAGTTTCAGGCAACTGGCTTTTTCTTCGGCGAGAAGGTTGGACACAGTGGGCTGTAAAAATCTGATGGCAGGTGTCAAGCGTTGAGGACCCGGCAATTCGGATTTGGAAAAAGACGGAAAGCCTAACTCGAATATATTTTCCTGAATTTATATACTAATTTTAATAAACGATTTCACGATTTACCGGTTTTTCCCTTTGACAAATTTTTACGTATCACCCTTTACTACAAAGTGTTTTAAATGAACGTCAAATTAAATGCATTAACGATCTTATTTATTATGCAATTTTGTTTACATCTACACTGAAAAAATATTGTCGTGAGTCAAAGATTCATGTCTTATAAATAGAATAAAATTTTGCTTAAATGAAGACGCAGAATTTCCTAAAATAAAGTTTTTTTTTCTTGTCAAAAGGCATAACTTTTAGAATGTGTATGTCCTTATATTAGTGATTTTACTTAAAAATGTGTTCATAACATGGAGAAAAATTTTTAGGGTAAGGTCAACTGACTTTAATATTTAAGAAAATTCTTTAAATTATAATATGTCTTTAAATTTGTTTCTTTTTGCATTTGCTACAAAGCAAAAATCGTTAAACAAATAAGGACAGTTTTAACTTTTGTTTAAGAATTTTTTACTAAACATAGCATAATTTTACTGGAAGTCGAGTTACTAATTGAAAAAAATAACTCGTAACTCGTTTTTAAAGGATTTTCTAAATCAACTGACGAAAATAAATCTAAAAAAAAAATAAAAATTAACATCGTGCTTCCTGAAGCAAGTACCCATAACCCAAATTAAAAGGAATTAGGTTCTTTTAAAGTATCCTTACTTTATATTCTCCGTTTCTTTGGCTCGGAATTAAAGGGTTCGATACGGTCAAAATTATGCTGGCTCAAGGGAAAACGCGTGGTAAATTGTGACTCTGTTTATTTAAAAAATCAAATTAAATTCTTTTCTCAAGTTCAATTTAGTTAATTTAAAATTTCAGAGAAAATATTCAGTTAGGCTTTCGCTTTTTCCAATTCCGAATTGGCGGGCCTCACGCTTGACACCTGCCATCAGATTTTTGTACAGGCACTCTGTCCAATTCTTCGCGCAGAAAGCCAGTTTGCTTGAACTTGCTTGCTGTCCTTAGCAGTTTTTTTGGTCTTCTTTAGGTTCGTTTGACAATTAGGCCCAGTATTTCTCAATTGGGCGGAAGCTCTGCGCGTGTTGGGAGCGGTTCGTTAGTCCTTGCGGAACCTCTGCCGTTGTTGGCGGTTACCACTCCATGGCCTTTTTACCGTAATGGCAAGATAGCCACTCCGGCCAACACAGTACGGAACAACCGTGTTTCTTCAGGACAAGGCGCAGCGTTTATTCAAAAACATCTTTTCACGTAAATTCTTGGTTGACAGTCCCGCGAAGCTATGAAAATGCCTGCTTTTCAAGCCCACGTACAGATGGATTGCCCAACCAGATTATTTCTTGCGAAACTTTTGACAGTTTTATGTGCTTGAAAATATCTGCTAACCTTTCCCCTTTCCTCTTTGGCCGTATAAAACTCTGTCGGAAGCTGTTGTAGTCGGCTTTGACGTAGGTTTCGTGCGTCGCAGTCAAACTTCGTCATTGGTCGTATACAGCCTCCGGATCCGCGGCTTTGCCGTCGTATTTTGTTATCCGAGATTTGGATAGTACTCTTCTTGTAAGTCTTAGTCGGCTTCAGTTTTTTGGCTTCGATGCATGCGTTGTAGCGATAACACCAGCTTATTTGCGGCATCTCGGAGAGAGAGGTTTAGCGGTTTCGCTTGAAATACGCGGAACTCTTTTTGTCGTTCAGAGCTTACGTTTCTCGATTTTCCCCGATCCAGACTTTTTCCTGGCTGTCGACAACGTTCCACAAACACCTTTAATACATTGTGTACAGTGGTTGTTTCGGCAACTTTTAGCGATTTTGCCAGCTTGCCGTGCGAGTAGCTCGGATTCTTTCGCGACATGCGCAGCAAAATTTTTGATACGCTGGCTACTTTTGGCTTTGGACTGGCATTTTTTTGGACACTGAGAGTGAATCCAAAATTCAAAATAGGAACAAACTCTACATACACACACTTCAAAATGAGGACGGTGTTCAGGTTTTTTAAATGCAAAATTGAAAGAAATACGTCAAGTTTATATTGACATTTTGACCGTATCCCCTTTAATACCCAAACTGTTACGTAGACAATCTTTTGGACCGGGCATGCTTTTTTCATTTACATTTGTGCTTTTATACTATTGTATAATCCTAGCTTTCTCTTATTTTTGATTTATTAGTTCTCAAAATTTGATTAAATTAATGGATAGTTTTCAATTTTGGTTTTTGAAAATGTGCGCATATCATTTTATTATACAATAAGGGAAAAGCGAAATTAGCCAGGTAACACTAGATCTGGAGTAGAATATTCGTAGGTATCCCGGACTGAATTCGATTGGAGGTTGGTTGCAACATAAACAATACACACCCACTTCAAATATATACAAAACTTTCTATACGTCTGTTGCAAGAACAAAATAAAAAACTTCGGAGAGTAGTTACTTTCTACTCTGTGTGTGACTTTCAATTCCAATCAGCCGTTGCTTTTTGCGTCCGATGACAAAATTGGTCCAAAGATTTCTTAATTTTAACAAATTTGGCTCCGATTGGTTTCAGGACCAAACAGAATTTGGTCCAAATTTTGAGTCCATTTTCATAAATTTGGTTTCTATCACAGTATTAAATAGTAGATGGTGCAAGCCGCAAACATATTGTCGGCGAGGCCAATATTTCACATTTTTAAAAATCGATACGATATTTGCTTCAGAATAGAGAGCGCTATTTCTCCTTTGAAAAAAGTTTTCCTTGTTCTAAAAGTCTCTAAATTTTCAATCGACTAGTCTTGTTTGTCCTTATAGCTAAGTGATGTGCGACATAAAAATGTGTATCCTAACATGAATGCAATTTCCGTTTTAATGAAGTCAAATGTATTTAGATATTTCTGAAAAAATCTTCAAATTTAATTAAAATATTGAACACATTGGTTTTAAAGCATTATACCCTAAACCACATAGTGGTTAGGGATATAATAAGTTTGATCTGTCCCAAAAATGTGCCCTCACTAAGAAATATTGATTTTAGGACCCCAATAAAAATATATTACCGATACGCACTCAGATCATCCTGAGTCAATGCTAGCGCTTGGCGTCCGTCCGTCCGTCGTCATGTCATGTTATTTGTTGTTCACAGGATTTAGCGTTCGCAATTATTAACCGGATTTTGATTGAAATTTGGTACAGGGAGTTTTTTTTGGACACCCAGGACGAAAGTTACTTTGAATTGGCGATGAAATCGGTCAAATATTAGTAAGATATAAGCCTGCCCAACTATATTATTGTATTGCCGATTCGAACAGAATGGGTCACGCTTGCACTTTTTTTTAAACGATCCGTTCGTCAAATTTAGCACAAAATAATCTTCTCGATATTCACGCTTTAAGTCTGAAGATTTCAATCGAATCGGTTCGATTTAGAATATATGTCCCATATATTGTATCGCCGATTTTTGTTCAATTAGGTCATAAAACCCTTATTTTTCAACCGATGCTTACTCAAAGTTTGGACGAAATGTGATCTCTATACGCATAATCTAATTATTGTGCAAAAAAATCATCGAAATCAGGTTCGCAGATTTAGCTATAGCTCCAATAACTGTACCGCCGTTTTTTTAAATAAAAATAAAAAGCAATTGACAACTAGATACAATGTTTATACGATATTTTCTCGAGAGAGCGGAGCGGGGGTGGAGACCGCGAGGCGATGACAGCCGATTTTTTTTTCTCGAGATGGGGAGCGGTTTTTTTTCTCCGGAAGCGGGGCGCGGAGCGACGCAGCGAAAAAAACTGAACCGCTCGGATTCCTGGTCTCAACCAGGCCAGCAGTTTTGCCTTGACTTACTTAAGAATTTTTGCCACAAGCCCGCGGCTACCATGTAACTATACTATTGTACCTGTGCCAAATATGTCAAAATCGATTCAGATTTAGTATAGACTCCCATATTATAGTATTCGGTCCGATTTGAACTTATTTATGGTTTTGCCGTGATTTGACTTCAAATTTCGCGGAAGCGGAGTACGATTTATAGGTATACGGTAATGTGGTCAAATTGTGGTTGAACGTTTCGATTTAGATATGGCTCCATATATATCTCCGTCCGATTTCTGCATTCATATGACCAGGGGTGTGGCTCAAAGTATATACTCCCATTTCGCATAAGATAGCCAGAATTATTATTCTAACTATGATGGTTACAAAATTAAGTCAAAAATTGGTTCAGATTGTATACTAGTCCTATATAGTACACAGAGGTTTGGGAAATAGATGGTAGACCTGTTTCATATTTTAGACCATTTCAAGGGGATTTTCCTTCCAATTGACTGCTTATAGTTTCCTCAGACAGCATTAACAAACTATGGCAAAAATGTCAACATCTTACAAACAATTTGTGATGATTTCCCCTATATCCTTAGCAACTATCTACACACTGCCATGCAATTTTCCACAGAACGATGAGTTTTAAATAACAACAGTATTCTTGGCGAGATTCGAACCAATATCCTTTGTAAAATTCGCCACTGACCTGGTAGCAAAATTTGTAAATTACTTAATTGTACTATATCGAATAATTAATGTATCGCCTGAAAATCATAAATCTCCTTTTTTGTACAAATTGCATTACACATTTCTCTCGCCTTTCATATTTCCCTATTTTTTTACTAATTTCCTCCAGGGCGTTAGCCGATTTAATTTTAATCTTTATTAGTTTTTTGTAGAAAGTGGTACAAAAATTGTTTCACATTAAGAAGTATTTGTATCTGGACAATGAAACTTTTGAAATATAGCTCCCAGAAAATTTTAAGTAGTTGAACGATGGTAACACAAATCGTTTGTTCTACACTGTGGTGAAGGGATTAACTATAGTCGGCCTCCCGCCGCTTAGACTTTACTTATTGTTTTATTTCGCCTTCGTATACCCTATGGAGCTCCATTCGCGTTTCTTTTCGATCGGACTTCAAAATGACGACTCAGCACAATAAATTGTATTTGGGGGTCGTAGGGTGCACGGAAAAAAGTTTTGGGTTCTGAAATTGTCTTCGATATGTACAAAACTGGGGGGTGACCGCATACAACTTTTTTTCCTTTTAGTGAACATACAAACATTAAATGTCTAACCACTTTCCACTCTTCAGATTTGTTTTAGACTATCTATCTCAGTCAATTTGCTAATTATTCATTCCTCAAATATTAGATTATCGTTCCAGGTTTTTGGTGACTTCCTGATGATGCAATTCAGCGAAATATTTAAAAATGTTTGTCTACTTTAATACAAAAATAAAATATCTCGTCCTACAAAAGTCAATTTTCCATTTTTGTATTCGCAGTGGCAACTTTATAATAGAAATTTTCTAGATCTCTGCAAATTTCTCGCTACATGTAACTATTGCGGTTGCCACAAGTGTTACCTCAACCTATCATTGAGAGTTTTTGTGAATTTTCGTATGGAAAAACTTCGACTATTGCAATTTCGACATTCTTTTTCATTTCAATTCTGCCTTCGTTTTTATTTGTATTCAATTGCGAAACAAGTTTTCCTTTAGCCAATCCCCTTACCATAACATCCTTTAGCTGCTCACTTGTTAATGTTTTTTATTGCATTATCCCATGGTAGTGTGTAGTAGGGGCAAACTTGCCAATCAAAGACTATGGTTTCGTTGGTCAAAGTCAATATTTGCCATTACGGAACACTGGCTAAATGTTGGCATCTGTTGTGATATTGGCCATTACTAAAACTCTTCAAGTTGCATTGCCTGAGCAAGCATTTTATGGAAATCCTCAAAATGAAAAAATCGAAGGATTAATTTAAAACATCTGAATAGCATTCCAAATGTTATTCCCATTATAAGTTAAATTCTTCGAGTAGTATGTGAGATAGCCTGCTCCTTGTTTGAGATTGATGGAAGCCAGACCATATGATGTAATACACATTCTTTTTGTCAAGACTCTTGAAGATGAAAACTCCAACAATAATATCAATCTATTCACCAGCTTCATATGTTCGTTGACATTATCTCTCTCTCTCATCTCTCTTTTCAGATACAATTCGAAAAATCCTATGACATATTTAGTGGGTCCTTCTATCGAGGACACTTTGTTGTACGCAATCACTTGCAAGTGGATAAATTCACAAATTTGGTAAGTAAGCAAGACTACTTTAGTGTTCTCTAAAGAGCTCGAACGACATATTTTCTAAATACCACCGAAACATTAAAATTCGGTTGTATACAACAGAGGTACCAGATACCGATGATATTTGGAAGATATTCTTTTGCTGAGACCAATATGACATATTCGTATTTCGTACCATCTTTCCGGATGCTACGATAATTTTACTTTAAACTTTGTATTGGATTCCCTTTTTTACCCTAAACCTTTATAATGGTTAAGGTCGTATTGTCGCAAGTAAGCAATAGAAAAATGGGAAAGTTTACACAATTTGGAGTTACAGTCAAAAATGTTTATAAAACGACTTCGATAGCATATGAAGAAAAAAGCTGAGAAAGCGAAAAAATTAAATTTGCTTCCTAGAAGCAAGTACACAAAACCTAAATTTAAAAGAGAATTGTGTCTTAAAAGTATTCCTTACACACAAAAATTTTTTTCTGATTCAATCCACGAAATAATTGATCCAATTAATTTTTTAATTGAAATGTCTTCAATCACAGAAATGATGTTAGGTTAGGTTTAAAGTGCAGCCCGATTAAATTCAGGCTCACTTAGACTATTCAGTCCTTTGTGATACCACATTTTAACTAAACAGTACCTATTACATATGCGGCACTTTCTAGTCTTAACCACTGAACCTTCTCTATTATTACTTTTGTGGAACCATCCAGATTGCTCAAAACATTAACAAACTGCTTAAGTTAACGTTTTCCAGGTCAGCCAGTAATCTAAAGCTATATGCTCCTAAAATCGCTTACGCCTTACACAAAAAGCAGGACACTCACACAAGAGGTGTTTAATTGATTCCTTTTCCTCCACATCATGACAGCTTATACAATAGTCATTATACTTCGCACCTATAGTTTTTGCAAATTCGCCTATCAGGCAGCGACCCGTTATAGCAGATATTAGGAGTGCTATCTGACGCCTTGAGAACACTAGCATATCTAGTGTGCGGTTTAAGTTTAAATGGGCCATATTTGCTTGGTGGCGTTACAACCCTTGCAATTTTCCCATCGAATATTGCCGCATCATAACAGCCTTCTCACGCAGTAAGAGCTTCACAGAAATGATAGTATCAATTAAAAAATTAATTGAAGGTCAATTAAAAAGTTAATTGATCCAATTAAAAAATTAATTGATACTATTATTTTGTGATTGATTTTTGTTTCAATTAAAAAATTTGTTGAATCAATTAAATTTTTAATTGAATATTTTTTAAAACTCAATTAAAATTTTAATTGGAAAAATTTTCGTGAAATTTTTTTGTGTGTACTTGTATTCTCCGCTTCTTTGGCTCGGAATCAATACCAAATTTTTTAAAGTAAAGACAAAATCTTTGGAACCGAGTATGCTTTTTTTTCAGTGTATATTGAATGTATGCTGGTCACGCTAATGGCTAAGGTTGTTTCAATCTTACGATAGGTCACATGACGATCTTGCAATAATTGTTGGCGCATAGCATCAATGGTTTCCGGAACAACTGATTTTGGACGACCTTCACGAAATTCCTTTTGGATTGATCTACGACCTCGGATGAGTTCACCATATCATCGATAAACACTGATGCTTAACGGAGCTCCATCGGCAAAACTTTAATTAAGTTAATCTATGCACTCTTGTTGAGTTAATCCACGTCGAAAATTATACAAATTAATCGCACGAAAACGTGAATCATCTAAGTTGTTGTAAACAAAAACTCAAATAACGCTCGTATGTGAAAACGTTCTGAGTACTTATAACCTCAAACAACTCACTCTTTATGATAGAGCTATCAGATGGCATATTCAAAGACAATCTAAAAGAAGACGCAACCTGGTTCTCTGAGAGAAAACAAATGTCAATGTGTAGAGGGCTATGAGAAAAATTTCTTTATGTGTCGTTTTTATTTCCGAAATTTATTAAAATCACAACCCAGCAAAAAAAAGCACTTCTTAAGGTGTGATACGAATTTAGTGATTTGGATGTAAATTAAAAAATTTTGCAATAATATGCCAAAATAAAATTTTTTATGAATTTTTATAATTTTTAAAGCATTGTACCGCTTGTCTGAAACATTTGACATCAAATATTTTCAAAAATTGGCAATTTTTTAACAATGGATTTTGCATTTTTTTTTTCGAAAAAATTTTAATAATTTGTACCATTTTATTAATCCTTATTCTGTTTTAACCTACTTGAAACAGAAAAAGTTAAAATTTCTTTCAAAAATATGAAAAAAATTGAATTAAAAGAGCTTCCTGATTAGTTAAAATAAAGAACATCTTTGGGAGAACATTTTTGGAAGTGCTTTTAAAGTTGTGCCTTTAGAAGCACTTCCAATTTTTTTTTTGCTGGGAAATGTTATTGATATTATGTTGACAGAGACCTCTGGGGCTTCAGTTTTGTTATGACAAAACTGCGTCTTCTAGATTGTCTTTAGCATATAGCAACACTAGGGTTGCCCAATACCGCCAATTAAAAGCCAACCCTCGTACTTCGCAGGAACCATCAGCAACATAAGTGATAAGTGACTAGAGGTATGCGCGTGACACGAAACTGTCCTAACACGCGTGAATCACGTGAGTCGTGGTCTAAATCCAAAGCGATTCTCGTGAAAGTACGTGAATGAGACTAAACGTGAATAAAATTTCTGCAAAATCGCGAAAAAATCAAGATTTAATTCTTACTCGTATGTTAACCGAAATTAACCCTCTTAATGCCCAATCCCGCCTTTAGGCGGGCTTCATAAAATCAGGAAGCTTTTAGTAAAACACACCTTAAGACACACAAAATGGTAAAATAAAAAGAAAACTTAGTAAAATCTGTTCAAGAGGCTTGGCAGCATGTACTGAATTTACCGCATAATTTTTTCTTGTTTTGTTTTCTTGCTTTTGTGTCGTTAACATTGAATATTTAATCCGCTGGCAAAAAAATTGGAGCGTTAGAGGGTTAATTTATTTTTATGTTAGCCTGATCAATACAGATGTAGTAACAAAACTAAATAAAACAATAAGATTAAGGGATTTAGTTCAACAAAAAAATTAGCATATAAGTACCAAAATGTATCATATCCCACCGCTAGATCTACACTAAAGGCTATGGAAATTCCAATTTGCCATCGATGAAACATGTGTATAGTCAGGCTTGTGTAGATTGGTATCTGGCATTCTTTTCAATTCCCTTAATCTTTTTGTCCAATAAGCTCGAATAAATATTGTAATAATTTGAGATTAATTTAGCTGTCGAGCTATATTCTATTTTTGATTTTGTTACCTTTGCTCATTCCAGGTTGGAAAATGTCGTTAGTCTTGTGAATTTGTCGTGAGTCGCGTGAATTGTCGTGAATCGTGCGTGAGTACTGTTTGCATTTTGTGTGTGAGTGGCTGCCACACGTAGCATGCGTAAATGGACATTTTGCTTCGTGAATCTTCGTGAGTGTGAGTGAAATTTTACTCATACGCACACCTCTAAAATGAGCTAAAGGAACAACGAATATTATTCGCGATAATCATTAATTCATTATAATCACAGACATTTGTATGGAGTACACAAGAAATATCGTTAGGACCTGACAACATTCATTAA
>PGFW01021176.1:5828-16317 GCA_003123925.1 Haematobia irritans
AAGATACGGGGTATATATTAAACAAAAAAAAGCCGATTAAATACGTATATAATCTAGTTTGACAAAATTTTCTATAGAAATAAAATTTTGACAAAATTTTTAATAGAAATGAAAACCTTGACAAAATTTTCTATAGAAATAAAATTTTGACAAAATTTTCTATAGAAATAAAAATTTGACAAAATTTTCTATAGAAATAAAAACTTGACAAAATTTTCTATAGAAATAAATGTTTGACAAAATTTTCTATGGAAGTAAAATGTTGACAAAATTTTCTATAGCAATACAATTTTGACAAAAATTTCTATAGAAATAAAATGTTGACAAAATTTTGTATAGAAATAAAATGTTGACAAAATTTTCTACAGAAATAAATTTTTTACAAAATTTTCTATAGAAATAAAATTTTGACAAACATTTCTATAGAAATAAACTTTTGACAAAACTTTCTATAGAAATGAAATTTTAACAAAACTTTCTATAGTAAAAAATTTGACAAAATTTTCTATGGAAATAAAGTTTTGGTAGATTACAAAAAAAAAATTTTTTTGACAAAATTTTCTATGGAAATAAAATTTTGACAAACATTTGTATAAGAAATAAAACTTTTACAAAACTTTCTATAGAAATGAAATTTTGACAAAACTTTCTATAGTAATAAAATTTGACAAAATTTTCTATCGAAATAAAGTTTTGGTAGATTATTTTTGGCGATATGGACCAATTTTTGTGTAATAAGTCATCGGCTATATATAACTAAAGACCCATATGGACCAATTTTTACATGGCTGTTAGAGGCCATATATTGACAAAATGTACCAAATTCAACCGTATCGCGATGACTTGTGCTCCTCCAAGAGGTTCGGACGTCAAATCTGGGGACGGTTTATATGGGAACTATATATAATTATGGGCCGATATGGACCAATTTTTGCATGGTTGTTAGAGACCATATACTAACACCATGTACCAAATTTCAACTGGATCGGATGAATTTTGTTCTTCCAAGAGGCTCCGGAGGTCAAATCTGGGGATCGGTTTATATGGGGGCTATATATAATTATGGACCGATATGGACCAATTTTTGCATGGTTATTAGAGGCCGTAAACTAACATCAGGTACCAAATTTCAACCGGATCGGATGAATTTTGCCCCTCCAAGAGGCTCCGGAGGTCAAATCTGGGGATCGGTTTATATGGGGGCTATATATAATTATGGACCGATATGGACCAATTTTTGCATGGTTATTAGAGGCCGTAAACTAACATCAAGTACCAAATTTCAACCGGATCGGATGAATTTTGCCCCTCCAAGAGGCTCCGGAGGTCAAATCTGGGGATCGGTTTATATGGGGGCTATATATAATTATGGACCGATATGGACCAATTTTTGCATGGTTGTTAAAAACCGTATACTAAGACCACGTACTAAATTTCAACCGGATCGGATGAATTTTGCTCCTCCAAGAGGGGCCGGTGGCCTCGGGGACGGGGGGCGGCCGGGCGCGGCGGGGGGCCGCCCGGACGCCAACCAGGACGGCTGTTTTTCCCCCCCCCGGTGGTCAAATCTGGGGATCGGTTTATATGGGAGCTATATATAATTATGGACCGATATGGACCAATTTTTGCATGGTTGTTAGAGGCCGTATACTAACATCAGGTACCAAATTTCAACCGGATCGGATGAATTTTGCCCCTCCAAAAGTCTCCGGAGGTCAAATCTGGGGATCGGTTTATATGGGGGCTATATATAATTATGGACCGATATGGACCAATTTTTGCATGGTTGTTAGAGACCATATACTAACATCAGGTACCAAATTTCAATCGGATCGGATGAATTTTGCCCCTCCAAGAGGCTCCGGAGGTCAAATCTGGGGATCGGTTTATATGGGGGCTATATATATTTATGGACCGATTATGGACCAATTTTTGCTGGTTGTTAGAGACGTATACTAAGACCACGTACCAAATTTCAACCGGATCGGATGAATTTTGCTGCTCCGGGAGGCTCCCCAAGCCAAATTTGGGGATCGGTTTATATGGGGGCTATACGTAAACGTGGTCCGATATGGCCCATTTTCAATACCATCCGACCTACATCAATAACAACTACTTGTGCCAAGTTTCAAGTCGATAGCTTGTTTCGTTCGGAAGTTAGCGTGATTTCCACAGACGGACGGACAGCCCGGACAGACGGACAGACGGACGGACGGACGGACATGCTTAGATCGACTCAGAATTTCACCACGACCCAGAATATATATACTTTATGGGGTCTTAGAGCAATATTTCGATGTGTTACAAACGGAATGACAAAGTTAATATACCCCCATCCTATGGTGAGGGTATAAAAACGGATCTTCTTTTTTTTAACTTCCAATTGCAGTTGCGGGACACGTACATTTGTATTGGAGCTTTGTTTGTTATCAACAACTAGCTGGCAACGTATGCTATAGTTTGCAAGATTTTACTGGGGAAAAAAACTCTAGCAAATACTTGCAATTTCTCTAGCTCTTAACTGTCAAATGTAGTCTCTCTCCGGCTCTTTTTGTAGGCTTTTTGTGATAATTATCAAAAATTATCGGGTCCTCGAACGGAGCTATAGTGGCACTAATTTGTTTTCGATTGATGTTGTTGTTCGAAACGAATTACATAGTAACCCCTCTGAACCGATTTCAATTAATTTGAATGCATAATAAGAATTTAACCCTAACCAGTCATCCGTCGTCAACATGACGACGCGTAATTTAATTTTCGATAAATTTAAGTTACACTAATTCTACCATTTTATGAATTTTTGTTTTATATATAATTAAAAAAAAAATTTTTTGAATAAGAAAATAAACTCGATTTTGGTTCTGATTTTTGCACACGATGTATGAAACTAACCGTAGTCCAGATATTTTCTGAAGGTGCTAAGCCCTCCCTTAGAGGCCTTTCTACGCTTATGCAAACAATATAGAATTCGTGGGAGTGGTATCGAGGACATAGGGGAGCTACTTTGCGATTTTATATTATTAAAGGATATTATTGGAAAATCCTTTATTACTAATGGTCTTTTATAAATTTTCGTACGAAATGATTCAATTGAAATTGCTATTACTCTCAATGTGTCTAAAATCATCTTGCCTTTTGCTTCGTATATCCCATATAGAGGCAGATCTATCAAACGATCCTGTTAAGAGCATATTTCCATCTCGGCTAAAACGACAATTTATCACTTCAGCTCCATGATGGTTTAATGTTTGTAATTCTTGTGTTGACTCGACATGAAATATACGGGCTGTACCATCCATAGATGCCGTGCATATTGTCTCGCTGTTGATCGGCTGAAATTCGGCTGATACAATTTCGGCAGTGTGACCAATTAAAGTACTACGGCACTGTCCAGACAAGGGACACCATATTTTGGCAGTGTTGTCAAAAGATCCTGTAACTATGCGATCACTGAAAAGAAATAATAAAAAAAGAATATAAATTAAACAAAAAACCTAGGTTAGGTAATAGCCGACAACTTTTGATTTGATTTGAGTCTATTCAGTCCATCTTCATGCTAAACTTTGTTTTTGAGTCACAATATTACAATACAAATATCCGCTGCTGATGTTTCCCCAATCATTATTAGATCTGTTCGCTTACTTTTCCAGTAAACAAAATATCCAGTAAAAAACCAGCAAAAAGTAAGAGTGTATTTTACTCTCTTCACACAAAAAAATTTTTTTCTGATTCAATCACGAAATTAATTGATCCAATTAATCTTTTAATTGAAATGTCTTCAATCACGAAAATGATAGTATCAATCACAGTTTTAATTGGGCATAGAAAAAAAATCTTGATTAAAAAATTAATTGATTTCATTACCAAATTTCAATTAATTTTTTAATTGATTCAATTAAAAATTTAATTGATGTTGATTGCAAAACTCAATTAATTTATTAATTAAAAAAAGGTAACTATTTTCAATTACCTTTTGAATTGGCTTAGAATTTTTATTTGGATTAACAATTGATTGTTTGAAAAAAAAATTTAATTAAAAATTTAAAAAAATGTTAATCACTTTTTTAACTGACTTAGTCTTCCCGAATATGATTAACAGTCTTATTGTACTCAATTAACTTTTTAACTAAAAATTTTCAAAATTTTTCAATCATTGACACTAATTAACTTAATGTTTCTATCTTGATTAAAAAGTTAATTGTACAAATTAATTTATTAATTGAAAAAAAAATTCAATTTCAATTAACTTTTTAATTGGAAATATTTTGGTGATATTTTTTTCTGTGTTTGCTTAAAATTGCTGAAAAGTACACGAACGTTTTCTAGTAACTAATTGCACATTCAAAATTTAAATTTTAAAACATTAAGAACAAAAAAACGAATCCTGGTTTATTTAACCAAAGATAATTGAGAAGAAAGATGCAGACTTGTCATAGGCAAACTGAAGCACCAAGAGGACTCTGCCGAACAAAATATCATAAAGTTGCGTCGACCTGTCTCTCAAATGTTACTGCGTTTGCGTCGGAAAATATCATAACATTTGTGTTTTTCATAAATTTTTGAACAAAAACCACAAAAGCAGTAACCAAAACGATTGTAGAAAATTAAAATAAAACGTATGTGTATTTTTAAAGCGAATATTCATTATTTTCATTTTATGTGAATATTGCGTTTAAATTTATTCTTGGGCAGAGCTGCTTTGGAAAAAATTGACTAATAAAACAATTTTTTTCTCATAGCCCTCTACACCTTGACATTTGTCTTCTCTTGATAAGAGCACAATTCTCAATCTTGTTATACTCAATTATCTTTGGTTTGAAAGATTTTATTGGGGAAAAAATCTCTAGCAAAAACTTGCAATTTCTCTATCTCATAACCAGCGTTGCCATTTTGGTCCGATCGGACCAAAATTGGTCCAAGAGATTTCTAATTTTTAAATTTGGTCCGATGGTCGGACCAAACGGAATTTAGCCCATTTTGGTCCATTTTCATTTGGTCAAATTTATAAATTTTTTGAAGTATTTAAAATTTTTATCACGTAGTCAATAGTATCTATGCACTGAAAAAAATATTGGCGTGAGGCTGAAGACTCATTTCTCTGATATAAAGTTTGTTTCCTAGTCCAAAAGTCGGAGATATTTTTAACACTTTATTTTAAGTCGTTTCTTACTTGAAACATAAAACAATTTTCACTTGTAGTCGAGTCTTAATTTGGAAATTTAAGTAGTGGTTCAGACGTTTTTAATGGACATTAATAGCACATGAAGAAAACAGCTGGAATAATTAATAACATTTGTTTCGTACAATCAAGTACGCAAAACTCAAAATTACAAGTGTATTGTAACGTAAATGTGTCCTTACTTCAATTCTCTGCTTTTTTGGCTCAGAATCAATACTAAAATAATTATTGTTCAGACAAAATCTTTGGAACCAACCATCAATGTTTTTTTTTCAGTGTGGGATTAGATACCATTTCAATCACAGAAAATCGAATGAAAATTTCGGGTTTTAGGTCTTGGGCCAGGTTTTACATATTTTTGGACAATTTTAGCCCTATACTCGCACTGAAAAAAAAAAGCATACTCGGTTCCAAAGATTTTGTCTTTACTTTAAAAAATTTGGTATTGATTCCGAGCCAAAGAAGCGGAGAATACAAGTAAGGATACTTTTAAGACACAATTCTCTTTTAAATTTAGGTTTTGTTTACTTGCTTCTAGGAAGCAAATTTTAATTTTTCGCTTTCTCAGCTTTTTTTCTTCATATGCTATCGAAGACCTTTAAAAACGAGTTAACGGCAACTTTATTTTCCAAATTAGGACTCGACATCCAGTAGAAATTATGATATGTTTGAAGTAAAAAACTTCTTTAAAATAAAGTTTTGAAAAACATGTCCTATATTGAAACGATTTTTTGCTTTGTAGTGCAAGATGCAAAAAGATAACAAATTTAAGAAACAATTTTATTAAATTTAAAGAACTTTTTCTGAATTATAAAGTCAGTTGACCTTAAGTCACCAAGTTGACCTTAAATTTTTTCTTTCAATGTTAAGATACCCATTTAAGTCAAATCACTTAATTATTAGGCAATACGACTTCATTGAAAAGTTTATCGACTTTTGGACAAGGAAAATAACTTTATTTTAGAGAAATGCGCTTCTATGCTAAGCAAATTGTTATTCGTATTTTAAAGACATGAAATCTTTGACCTCACGACAATATTTTGTTCAGTGCGAATGTGCGCGAAAAGTAGAATAGTAGGATTGAGCTATATAAGAATATGGCACACGGCATGAAATTATGGATGCAAAGCAACACTACAGCAAATTGGATGAAAATTCGGAAAACTATTACAATCTCTCTAGAAGTAAAATCGTGACTCGTCAACTTTTTAAGTCAACTATTGAATTTCGACTTTTTGGATGTCAACTAAAATTGACTTTAAAATTCGACCTTTTCAAATTGTCTATTTAATTTTAAAAAAGTTGAAAAGTCGACGTTTTGATTCCTAGTTAGGTTAAGTGGCAGCCCGATGCATCAGGCTCACTTAGACTATTCAGTCCATTGTGATACTACAGTGGTGAACTTCTCTCTTATCACTGAGTACTGCCCGATTCCATGTTAAGCTCAATGACAAGAGACTTCCTTTTTATAGCCGATTCCAAACGGCGTTCCACATTGCAGTGAAACCACTTAAAGAAGCTTTTGAAAACCCTCAGAAATGTCACAGCATTACTGAGGTTGGATAATCCACCGCTGAAAAACTTTTTTGGTGTTCGGTCGAAGAAGGAATCGAACCCACGACCTTGTGTGGGCAACGACGGGCATGCTAACCATTGCATACACGGTGGCTCCGACTAAACATACATATGTTGTGATATTTTCATCCAAAACGACCAAGAGAGTACTAGCAGAAAGAAATGGAAACGGCCGAGAGTTGACGAAAGAATCACAAAACACAGCGAAAAGAATCAAAAGAACATTTCTGTGAACCGCTGCAGTATGTTGTTCGGAAAACTGATTTATGATAAGGCCAAAAATTTGATTATGGATTAAGTCTAAACTATTATTTAATTTCGATGAAGAAGAACTGGACATTCGGAACAACAAGAGAAAGAATCTGCAAAAAATGCCTGGGTTTTCGCCTTGAACAGCAGGCATTTATATTGTATGTGTGGACATGTGTTTTGTTTATCCATTTTTTTCTGCATTTTATGGCGCACAATTTTTCTTGGTTCGTTCAAAGAAATCAGGGGTCTTTTTCAAAAAATAACGACAGGGCACTATACTCTTTTTTTAGAGTCCTGGGACGAGTAAAATGAAATAAGAGGAAATAGTGAAAAAATTACACAGTAAATGTATAAAAACAAAGTTTAGCTCTCCTCTGTTATTAAATAAAATTTATTTATGTATGTTTATACTCGACTCCACGCTTCTCTCTTTTTTGTTAGTCTTTGAATTCCTTCCAAAATTTTTAAAGTTTTGCTGACCAGAAAACCAGTTTTTTGTTTACAAAATTGTATTTTTGCAATATAAAAAATAATTTATTTTTATTCGAAAAATCTGTCCAATTTCGTTTTGATTATCAAGCCACTGTTAATGACTATAAATCTTTTAATAACCCACATTTCGAAGTTTCATTAATAAAACAAATTTAATATAGTATAAATCATAAATGTCGCTAAATTTAAAAAAAAAGAGTGATTCGGTCGGAGCAGGGATTGAACCCACGACCCTTTGCATGCTAGGCAACATGCTAACCCACTGCTCCGACGTGGACAAACAAATGGTATTGTTTATCTGTTTAAATGAATGTTATTGTTTGCATCGCGGCTCGGTGGGCGTAACTTATAACGATAAATTATCTGCTGGTGACCATGACAGAGCTACGTAGCCAGTGTATAGTGTGTTGGCTTACAAATGATATTGGTACTCGCGATATCGCATTCTCGTGCAGTTTGCGAAAGGTAAAATTTCAGACATTTATAAAAGTGAATAAATTTCTTCAACATTATTATGTATTAACACGAAAAGGTTCAAGAATTAAAATATTTTCGTGGAAAGTGAAAAAAACGAGTATGTTTAGGGATCATGAGCACAAATCGTCCTTTTGGAAAAATCTTTCCAAGCATATAATATTTTTGGGCCTCCAAATCGCTTCCAAACATGATAATACTGTTTCACATAAAAAACAAACATATTAATTTCGGGCGATTTATCCAATAATATATGTGCTTCCTGCAAAAATATGCTTCGCAACAATATGTTAAATTAAGCAACTTTTTTTGCAGGAGTGCATTGATTCCTATGACAACCGCTAAAATTCATATCATTCCTATTCTGGCTTACCTTAACTTTTTTTAATAAAAGCACTATGTACAATAATATAATACTTTTTAAGGTATTTTCTTCGAAATTGGGTCCGCTGTGGAGGGAATTTTGGTTCTGATGTTTGGAAAAAATCTTAGCGTCCAAAATAAATTTTCGTCTATTGCGACCACGCCTTGATTTAAGATATAACACGGAACGACTTACTGGTAAAAATTTGTGATAACTTTATGAAAAACATTATTCGGCGTTGCATTGCCAGAATATCACTATGCATAAAAACTTATAATTGGTTTGACACCAATTTTTACTATAAAGATTCCAGTGTACGTTTGAAAAGTTGCTATATAATATAGGAATAGAATAAGTCCACAGAGAAAATATTTTTATACTAGTTCATCCGGTTTTAATGCCACCTACAGGCAAAAAAAAAAGTTTTTATTTCCCCAAACGAAATTTCTGGGCCAACTAAACATCATCTTGTCACTCACACTCTCTCTCAGTAGGAAACATTTTTGTCTGAAAGAAAAACATTATCTTTCTTATAAAACAATTTTAATAATAGTCCAAAAAAATGTTTTCCCTTTTCCTTGGATAAATTAAATTGTTCCCATACATACATTTGCTCTAGTATAATGCCAAAGAATGCGGTATACAATATCCGATTTTTATATAATTTCAAATTTACATTTTGCCGAAACCATCCACACCAACCACGCGTTGCCACTCGATCCAAAAATAATCTACCTAATATTCTAAGGAAAAATTTTACCAAAAAAAACAACAACCTCACAAATAAATCAATCTTATTTGAGTTTTTGATTTTTATAGAAAATTTTGTCAACATATTATTTCCAAGAGACAAATGTTGTCAAGAATTTAATTTCCTTAGCCAAAAATATTATCAAAATTGTTATCACGTATAAGACACAATTTTGACAACATTTTATTCTATAAAAAATTTTTATCGAACCTAAAATTTCTTACTCTAAAATCGTCTTTAGCCCTGAACAGCTTGCTCAAAACTTAACTATAGAAAATTTTTGGCCAAAATTTTATTCTTGATAAGAAAATTTTGTCAAAATTTTATTCCATAGAAAATTTTGGCAAAGTTTTATACCTGTAAAAAATTTTATCAACATTCAACATCAACAAATTTGTCAAAATTTTATTTCTAGACAAAATTTTGTCAAAATTTTATTCCAGAGAAATTTTTGCCAAAATTTTATTTCGATAGATAATTTTGTAAAAATTTTATTTTGATAGAAAAAGTTATAGAATTCTACCAATCTACCAAGCAGTAAAAAAATCTACCATTTTTGTCCGGATTCGAACCACGGACCAATATCCACTGGGTCATGTAGCTCGTATACTGATTAACACACAAATATCGTTGTAGCCATCAGCCACACCATAACGAATATCTATTTATAGACCAGTGTGCTATGCACACACAAGCGCATTTAAAGACACTTCGTTTAAACGTATGATGCTCCATTTCTTTCATTTATACCTTTTCTTAAATGAACCACAAAAATGACAATCGTATATATCCGTAAGACTAAACTGACTATCTTTTTTGTGATGTAATTGGAGAGTTTGTCTTACCATTTGGGAAAATTGAAGGCGACCGAAAAGACAACATTATCATGCTCTGCCAGCACATGTTCGACATTTCCATTGTGCGTGTTGATGAGGCGACACGTTCTATCGTAGCTTCCGGTTAAACAACGTTCTCCGCTCCTATCAAATGCCACATTAGTCAATGGCAGGATGTGCGTGTCGAGTCGCGTGTGCAGATAGAATTTTTTCTTAGTGGGCTCTTGCAGTTTACGTTGCAGCTTAGCAATGGCTTTCCGCAGGACACCATTGACAGTATCTGTATCACGAATAGCCTGTTTTCCATGGGCTGGTACACGAGAGGATGAAGACAATGACGAGGAAGAGTTGTTTCTGGTATAGGTTTTACGTTTGCTTAATGTTCCCGATGATGTTTGTTCATCTGGCTGGAGTTTTTGGTTTTGCCCTTGTTGTTGACTTTCATTGTCATGGTCTCTTAGAAGTAGATTACGTGCCACATCATTTGGATTGGAACTGCAAATGAATAAGGAACATCAATGAGAGGAATGTGTGTGGGTGGGCATAAGCATATGAGGACATGTGAC
>PGFW01021204.1:10729-25874 GCA_003123925.1 Haematobia irritans
TGTAAGCCTGGCAATAAATCGGGCTGCCAATTTAACCTAACCATCATCTTCTAAGAATCCTGTTCTCCAAATGATAACGCATTTGTTTATATATTATGTTACAAGATGTGCTCAAACGAAATTTTAGAAGAGTTTTTTTCAATTACACAAACCGAAATCGGATAGTCCGGTGATCCGGAAACAGTGCAAACTTGGATTGTCTCCAATGAATTTTACATGGGCTCTGGAGAGAAAGTTCTCCATTTTTGGATCCTTTGCAGTGCTGTAGAAGTTGTGCCTTGGAAGTTAATTTGGATGAAGGAATTAAGAAAATAAAAACTAACATTTTTCTCCAATTTCACACGTTGCATCAAATGTTTGTGATACGAACCCAATATGACACCACGGCATAACATTCCAACTACTTCCTGATATGTTCTTCTTTATTATGAACGAAACAAATAAAGAAGGCTGGTTCAAATCTCACCAGGCCAATCAAATATTTTTCTAAAAAAATATTTTTTTATAGCTATTTTGTTCGTCAAGACTAATATCTATATTATTTGTATATATATATTAATACTATATTGCTGTTGTTATAAAAATAAAAACAAACTTGAAATTTTTCTTTTACTTACGCAACTTATAATGGAACAAAGGATGGGAATAAAAACCAGTACAGAAAACATTCGAAATCGAAATGCTATCGAACTCGAAAACGAATTTCGAAATAGATTCGTTAACGATCAATTATAGATATCGCGAAACCTCTTTAGGAATCACTAGCAAGCCTTTCGAAACGAAGAGTTTGCTGGCAGTAAGAGCACAGAAAGAATGAAAAACGTTTTTCGAACCATTTCGATATCAGTTTTCGTTAGTTTTCTTCGAGAAAAAACGAGAAATATTTCTATATCGAATATTGATAACGAACGTTGTTGTCAGGTGGGTACTAATAATATAGCTTTTAGCCTGAAAATAATAATTCCCATCTCTGACAAAGTATCTTGAATTTCTTGTTGCATACTGTTTTGGTTTGGAAACAATTTCAAATGTTTTGTTTTTCTTAACGTTAAAAAAGGAACAGCTAACAACAAACTTCCATAAACATCATAGATAACCTAACTAATAGATGGCCGTTCGCTCTCGACAAGAAATTGTTGAAGAAGCCCAAATGAATTGTTTAGTTTTTGTGTTTTTCGTGGAAGAGAAAAATGTCAAAATTAAATTTTGTTGTTTTCGCGGTTTGTCGCAATTTTTGTTCAAATTTATGAACTTTTGAATATTTAATTTGATTATAAATCATCTAGTATATCAAAATTCAAATTGTGGATAAAATAGGAAAATTTTAAAAACAAATCTAATAGAGAATTTGTAATTCCCCCTATTTTCTTCGTTTATTCCTCATTTTGGGAACTGTCAGACTGTGTTTGACACCGATGGGTCATCTATTAGTTAGGTTATCTATGATAAACATAGCTAGTGCATGTATCTGTGTGAGTTGGAGTATCGCTGTCAGGGTATTCGTATATGCTTCATGTTGTGGTGTTTGTAGGTGTTGGCCGGCTTAGTTTTTTTTTTTATTGGCAAACGATGTCCCAGTTTGTATATAAGGCACCTGCTGTCAATGAATGCATACAAGTTAACGCAACTCAATTTCCAACAGTGTTTTACATCAACTACCAGTATAAAAATTCAGAAACAATTGCACGTAAACGCCACACTTTTTTGGAGTTTTAACAAAATATTTAGTGATAGTTACCGTTTCTGGCGAGTTGCGAAATATTTGTTTGGATAAATATCCTACAAGAATTTTCAGAAAAGGTAAGATCGATAATTTTAAATTAAAAGTTCTAGGCGTACTCATCTTCGAAATGTGTCATATCGTTAAAGTATCGTGCCTTTGAAGAAAGGCCAAAATACTTTAATATAAGGAAAACAATAAATCGTAAGTTTACACTGAAAAAATATTAACCTATATGGAAGATTATGCAACTTAAATTTTTAGAACCAAAATTTTACGCCAATGCTAAGGACAAAATTATTTAAACAAGTTGACATTTTTATTTAAAGGAAAGTTTATAAACTTGCTTTTCAAAATTTTTTTTTTCATTAAATTTAGGACACAAATCTGTAAATTTGCTCTCTCTGCTGATGTTGCTAGATCTTTAAAGAAGTCAAATTTTCCTTAAAAATCAATAAAAACATTTTTATTTAAAGATGCGTCTCAACTCAAACTGACATATTGAATTTTTAAATTTAAGATAAAAAACGCTTCAAATATAAAGGCTAAGACTTATTTTAAGGGTTTGCACTTTAGTTAAAGTTTTTTTAGCATTATGAAAAACTGTTTTTTACTTTGAAGTTACCTGGCATAATTTGCGATTTTGAAATTGGAATTAGTTTGATATGGTTAGGTTTACCCGTGTATCAGGCTCACTTAGATATTCAGTCCATTGTGATACCACATTGGTGAACTTCTCTCTTATCACTGAGTGCTCCCGATTCCATGTTAAGCTCAATGACAAGGGACCTCCTTTTTTATAGCCGAGTCCGAACGGCGTTCCACATTGCAGTGAAACCACTTAGAGAAGCTTTGAAACCCTCAGAAATGTCACCAGCATTACTGAGGTGGATATCCACGCTGAAAACTTTTTGGTGTTCGGTCGAAGCAGGAATCGAACACACGACCTTGTGTATGCAAGGCGGCCATGCTAACCATTGCACCACGGTGGCTCCCTTTGTTTGTACATAAATACCCTTATTAATATATCGCAAAAAGAAAATCAAAAACTCGATGAATGAGATCTGTATCCATTTTTTAATTTTTATTGATCCTAGGTTTAAAGCCAGGGAGGCCCGTAAAAATAGTCTTTATTTTAAGAAACCCGCATCTTTGGAATCCGGAATCAATACCAACTCCTTATAGGAAGTTCAAATCTTTCAAGTAAACCTTTTTTTGAGTGTATTGAGAATTTGTTTTTTTTTTTTTGGGGGGGTAAAGAAAAAAAATTTTAAAATTAGGTTTTTGCAAAAGAGTAGCGTCGATATTTTTATGTCGTATACTTCTTATATACCTTAGATAAATTTATATCTCGATAATTTAGAAGTTCATATTGCATCTGATTTGGTTTAATTAGAATGATTACCCTCAACAGTTGGTCTAAAATTGCATCGATTTATTTATATTTGTGTGTTCTCAAAGAGTTTTTTGTCCGAAATATCTTCCAGGAAAGGAGACTCTTCTTGCAGTGAATATACTAATATATCACCACGAACAAACTTTTAGACAACGAAAACTTCCTCTTGTTATAAATTATTTTCTTATAATATAAGCTGCATTTATGAGAAGTTTGAAAAGCAATTGTCTATAATTTATTTATTGTTTTTAAGAAAAAGGCTTTAGCGTGAAAAGAAAACTTAATTGTCTAAAATCTTCGTTCGTCAGAGAAAAGAAAACTCTTTGAACTCATTCCAGTGTATATAAAAAATGTTTTATATATAATCTTGTTCAATGTACGTTACACTTAATATGAGTCGTGATAAAACTAAATAACTCGCTAATTTCCCATGGCCATAGCAAACATTGATAGTTATGAATTTCTATCATATTAAATGGAAAATGGACAATTTTTTACGACCGATCGCACCTACTGCCACCGCCACACCTTGCTTATGAAAGGTTTGACTCAACTTACCATTTACGAAATTAAATGCATCGTTCATTTTGAAAATATTGGTGTGCAGCCATCGTGGTACAATGGTCTTCAGTCCCGCCTCGCCCATAACAAAGGTTATGGGTCCAATTCCCAGACCTATCGAAACGAACGCCAAAAAGGTTCTCTTCTGGTGACATTTGTTAGTGTGTCAAAGTTTCTTTAAACTAGTAATGTGGGAAACTGTTCAAAATCATGATCACATCTGATGCACACTGATCTCCAATTTGATCACTACCTTTGGAGTGGAGGAGTCAAGTAATTCACACTTTTTATATCTTTTATGCATATTATGTTGAATAAATAAGACAGTCGACTTTGGTTATTTTTCTAAGCACACTCTAATACCACTTAAAAAAACATATTAAGAAAGTTTGGCGAAACACCACACCTTCTTGTTTTATATTGAATCGGAAGAAAGCGACATGCTCAAGTTAATCAGACGGAGACACAGCATAGAAGTTATCAATGTAAAGATGAATAATTTATTATTCTTTTACAGAATATATCCCTATATATTATTACAGAAATATATCCCTATAAGAAAGAATTTTCTTTTATTCATTACTAGCTTAAAAACAACGTTTTCTTATAAGCTAAATTATTCCCATATAGAAAGAAAATGTTAGATAAGACCATAAAAGTTGTGTTTTTTTTTCTTTCTTTCTTATATTCGCGTTATCTACTATACATAAAAAATTTCTGGCATTTGGCCCGCAACAACAAACTGCTAATTTGTAGTGGGGTACCTCTTTAGGAGTATAAGCCGACAAATTTGTGTTTCCCAGGAAGACGACATCACGACGATGATATAGAATACAACCGTTCCAAGTTAGATGCTCTACTCCAGATAATATTGGGGCCACGTTAACATTCTACGTAACGAAAAAATATGCTTCTTATCACACATTCTTCTTACAATTAACCAAACGGTAAGTTTTACAATCCTTTTCAAGTTTTACTAAAAGTTATTAACACTTAAAATTGTTTTTCTTGCGATCACAATATAATCTAAGCACTTACTACCTGGCTGAATTCCATAGAAAAAATTCGAATAAGAAAGAGTTGCCACATTCCGCGGCATGAAAACATGAAATTTTGGCCCATTTGAACATGGAAATTTGTTCATTAGACCCATAGTGCACATATTACGCAAAAGCTGGTTTATCCTACTATTAAACTACTAAACTAAACTACTATACTGAACGAAAGTGTTAAGATTAGGTTTTTTAGACCTGACGTGCTTTTTCATGTATTATTTTATTAATCAGCCTTTAATTGAAATTTGAATCGAAAATTCAAATGCGATGGCATAAGACAAATTTCCTAATTTTGCCAATGAGCCTGTATTAATGTTATATTGTCCGGAAGGAAGTCTTATGTTTTTGGGGCTTCAAGTCTTTTTGATCCACTGAGATTACTGGCTTGCTACACAATCACCGCGTAATATATATCATCGAAGCTAAAACTTTCCTTTTTAAAAAAAATCGGATACGTCATTATAAATTAATTTTGCCATTTTCATTCTTTAAAATATATGTTGATAATTATAGAATTGATGAATAAGACAATGCTCAATTCGCTCTATGATCTATTTATATTTTAATTTAATTTTTAGACCTACGGTGATTGTATCGATCTTTGGGCAAATATTGATAGAAATCGCTATAAGTTTTCGATTTTCGCCCTATATATGACTCCTGTAACCGAAATTTTTTTATTAACATAAGGTGTTAAAAATTGGGAGGAATCCAATGTAAGCACAATATTCATTCAAAATCGATCCCTATAACGCTATTTATAGGGGACAGTGCTCCAATATCTGTACAGTAGGTAACATATTAACCACATTGCCATATCCAAAAAAACGCATTTAAAAAAATTTTCTTTATATTCATATCAAAAACACATGGTTTTTGATGGTTTGTTTTTACGTAAAAAAAAAAAACAAGTAGGAAAGTCAAAAGTCGGACGGGGCCCGACTATACATATTACCCTGCTCCACTTTGTAGATCTAAATTTTCGATACCATATCATCAATCCGTCAAATGTTTGTCTCAAATACAAACATTTAAATATCACTCGGATCTGGACAAAATTGATAGACTTCTACTCAAAATCTATAGACTCAAAATTAAGGTCGGCTAATGCCACTTAGCGGTGGAACACAATGTTTAGTAAAAAATATGGGAAACATTAAATCTGAAGCAATTTAAGGAAACTTCGCAAAAGTTACTTATGATTTATCCCCGATTATCATATGTTATAGAAGTGTAGGAAACATGTAGAGTCATTTTTACAAACTTTTCACTAAGCAAGCTGTTGATTTTACAAGGAAATGTTGCGGATTTTTACATTTTTGTCGCAAGCCAGAAAAAAAACATATATATGGAGCTATATCTAAATCGAACCGATTTCAACCAAATTGTGGCACGCCCATATTTATAATGTACATTCTACTTCCAGTGCAAATTTTCAACTAAAATCGGAGATAAAAATTGCCTCTGTGATCGAGTATGAGGTTAAATCGCGCGAAAGTTATTATATTGGAGCATATCATTGTCTAAATCTGAACCGATTTCAACCAAATTTGGCACGCATAGCTATAATGTAATTCTAACTCCCTGTGAAAATCTTCAAACTAATCGTGAGCAAAAAATTGGCCTCTGTGGTCGTATGAGTGTCAAATTCGAGGCGAAAGGCCTCATAAATGGAAAAACTCATATCTAAATCTGAATCGGCGGCGCAACGAATAAAGGCAGCTACATCTAATCTGAACCGATTTCAATAAATTTGCACACGTGACCACACTTTACTAATTGTACTGCCTAGTGCAAAATTTCAACCAAAGTGGGGTAAAACTCTGGTTTCTGGGACCATTAGTCCATATCGGGCGAAAGATGTATATGGGAGCTATATCTAAATCTGAACCGATTTCAATAAAATTTGGCACACTTGACTATAGTACTAGTTGCTCTTCTTGTGCAATGTGCGTTCTGTGGGGCATATAGGGTTCATCTCTGTTCACTCAGTTTAAGTTCCGATCTATAACAAAGATTAGAATTTTGTTCAAAATTTGCATTGATGGGCCAGATATCTGCGCCAATCATTTCACAAACGTGAAATGAAACATTTTTCATTGTTTCTTTTCTATGTTATTGAGGAAAGGTTGATATATGAATTGATCATACGGCCATTTCTCTCGGCGGTTTTGTAATTTATTTGAATTACTAGCTGGAAGCCGGCTTCACTGCTGGCTCCAAATATTGTCTTTAATTTTGAACTGGCTCCCCGGAGGAAAAAACTAAGATCATTGATATTAAGTTATTGTTTAATACATTTATCATCTATAATGCGCATTCGAAAACTGTTTGGCTGCTACGAAGTATCATAGTGTACCACTACCCTCTACTGATTTTATATACTCTGTGCCACACTGTCGACAGGGGTTATTATTTTGCAACCACCACAACCTCAAAAATAAATCGCGTTCTGCTACAACACTATTACCCCAAACACATATTTTGCTTTTAAGCATATATATTTTAAGGATTGTGTCCAAACAAAATATTAGTTTTGTATTGTTCAATACATATTATGTTTTCACCTTAGGGATACTCTGGTAGAAAGAAGTTTTAATGAAATTTTGTCTTGTTTTGGATATATTTTTTAAGGCCCAAAGGTTAGGTCTACTTTCCATTATTGTTCAATTTTGCAGCATACTCTTCTAAGGTTTCTCCTTTTCTAATACAATATATGTTTATGGCCTGATTTCTAAATTAATATATGTTTTGCCATTCTAAGCATGCTATTAAATGTTTACAAACACTTTTATGTCCCAAACATAAGTATGTTCTCAACTATTAACATATATGTTCCCAACATGTTATGCTAGTTTTATGAACTTTAGCATGGCTGGCAGCTTAAAAATAATTGGTGTTATAAAAATTTTGAGCTTTCCACAACAATATAATTTTACATCCAAAAATATGAAAAACAGTCTTTTCTCCATGCAGAGGAGACGAGATAGACACATGGTACTCTTGGCCACATAATGCTCAGGGCCGACATAATTGAGTCCATCTAGCCATTGATTTTTACCCTGATTTGCAATTAACTTTACAGCAGCAGTTTGGAAACTGGTAGTTTGTCAAATTGGTTTAATAATGTTTTGTTCCGAAATGGGCAAAATTGCCAGTCGAAAACTGTAAAAATTTACTTGCAAATGTTTCCTTATACCTATAAATATATACTCTATGGACATACACATCATAAATGCAAGTTTAGTTAAAGTTCCTCATAATTACTTAAGATTAATATTTCTTTTTAAATAATATAACATAGCCATACCATATATTTTGACATTATTATGCTCTTGCAACTTAAAAATAATGTGCCAAAAATATTTAGGTTCCAGACATATAATTTTCACACCCAAACATGTGAAAAATAGTTTTTTTTGTCGTGTACCTTGCAAACGAGTAGAACATTTTAAGAAATTTCCGACTATTTTGTGTGCAAAGAAGAGATTCATAAATCTTATGCTCATTGTGTAAATCTTTTCTTTTTTAGTTAATTTACTAGCGTACGAGAAAAAACATTTAACAGGAAGTGGGGAAATTTTAGACCTGAAAGTAATAAGTATATGGACTTCAGAATAATGTTAAACTGGAATTTTAGTCCATGGGGTGTTCATTGTTTTTCTTGTGTTTCATCACAAAAAATGATTTAGAAATGCCGTCCCGTTGTAATTACACATTCTTCTGTCAGAACTTAAAAAGAAACTAGATCTGCAAAAATCTGTATTTGTCATAAGGATCTCTGAGCCTATAGTTTATTTAATCGATTTGGAGCAGTGAAAGATTATTGTTCACTGCCTAAAACAATCATGTTTTCTCAATATGTCGATATGATAACAAAATGTGTTCCGTGCAGAATTTTTAAACACAATGTATTTAAGCAAAAATGTAATGTTCCTAAACTAGCATTAAATGTTTTGTTTGTTTGGGACATGAATGTTTCACAAGAATAATATGTGTGATTGTAAACATATATAAATTTACAAATATATGTTGTGAGAGTATAGAGAAAGAAATAGAGATCAACATAACACAGCGAGAGAATAGGAAAACCGTCTTATGAATTCATTTGTTTTGGCTATGCGCTTGGCATGTTAATTAGGCTTCGCCAAAATTTTGATATGTTTTGTCTAAATATTATTTAATTTGAATATTGCAATCAGTATTCGGAGTAAAAAGAATAGACATTTGGAACCAAGAGAATAGACATTAAAAAAACTGCATAAGTTTTTGGCTTGAGAGCAGCATTTTATGTATATGTGGGCATGTTTTGTCATTTTAGCATTATGGACACAATTTTTTCGTGGATCGTCAAAAGAAATCGTAACGTACGACGAGTAAATCAAAATATTCAGACAAAGGAAATTAAAAAAAAAATAAAATATATAAAAATTACAAAGCGATCTTCATAAAAAATAACGAAAGGGCACTATACTCTTTTTAGAGTTGAGACAGAAAATTGAAAAAAAGGGGAAACAGTAAAATGTATAAAAACAAAGTTTAGTTCCTCTTTATTAATAAATAATCCAAGATTAGTTAGGTTAGGTTAAGTTAGGTTAGCGGCAAAACTCGAATCTTAAAAAGCAGAATAACACAATAATTTTTTGGCATATTGTATTATAACTCGGTGGGGAATAATCCAAAGCAACAATTGAAAAAGTTTATTTTCTTAAAAATGAATTATTAAAGAAAAGTAAACGTGAAAACATGGCCATTTTAGAGCGATAATGCAAACTTAATACCGGTATTAAAGGTAGAAATGAAATTAAGTACAAAATTATCCGTTAATAAAAATGCATAATTATTTGTATTTCTAAATACGATAAATTTTAAATGCATTTAAAATGGTGTTAAATGCTATTAAAAAATAGTTCACGCCTAAATAAATTTATGTGTATATTGTATTATTTATTTATACTCGAATTCACGTTCTTCTCTTCTTAGAGTTTTTGAATTTCACCGAAAATGTCAAACTTTTATACGAAAAACATTTTTTTTGTTACAAAATTGTTATTTTTGCCAAAAAAAAAATCCAAAAGCTCATTCCATTTCGTTTCCAATCAAGCACTATTCTTTTCTGACTGTAAATCTTGTAAAGTTTCATTTTAAAAATTTAATATTATAAGTACGTAGAATAACGATATGTATTAGTAATGTCGAACATCTTTTCGAGATTTTTTGGGATATATGTAAAAAAAATAAATGTAACAAAAATTGGTGTTCGGTCGTAGAAGGGATTGAACCCTTTGAATGCAAGGCAGACATGTTAACCATTGCTCCACGTAGCCAACAAATATATGTTTCTGTTAAATAATGTTTTGTTTGCATAGGCTCGTGGACGCCTCAAACTATACTATATAAATATAAATTTATAACGATAATTGTCTATTGATGACAATAACAGCTACGTAGCCCAGTGGATAGTGTGATATAAAATTTAATAATTTATTCAACATTGTTTGTATTACAGAAAAAGGTGATAAGAACTAAAAAATCTCGTGGAAGTGAGAAAGATGTGAGGGAATATGCAATTAGGCAGAAATATTTTTTGGGCACAATCTTCTTTGCGAGAAAAATCTTCCAAGCATACTATATTTTTGGTCTCAAAATGCTTCCAAACATATAATATGTTCACATTGAGAATGATTTGTCTGACGTCTACTCACAGGTGCTGTAAAAGTTTCCCGGCCCAGATCCCAGCTGATTCAACTCTTGCAGTATACTGCAACAGTTTAAAATTTGATGTTCATACCACCAAAACCATATTTCCGCCAAATTTTAGGAAAGATGATTGGAATAGGTATAGGGAATCATTCAATATGATACCGGAGTACCAGAGCCAAATATGAGCACTGTGCAAAACCTCGAACACGCAGTAGAGCGGATTACTAAGGCCTTAATCATCTCACTGAAAGCTGAATGCCTTAGATGAAAACCAGGGGGAAATCGCCATGGTGATCTTCGGAGTTAAGTAATATCAGAAAATCTTGCAGGAAGCTCTTATACAAAGCAAAGGCCACCAGAGCTCCGGAGGATTGGGACTCTTACACGAAGAATCTGAGAGGATACAATCGAGAACTGAGAAAGGCTCAGCATAACTCTTGGAACGATTACTGCAGCATTATTGAGAATATGTCCGAGGCTTCCAGACTACGGAAGGTACTAGCATGCACTACTTCCGCTCCAGGTTTCATTAAAACATCGGGGGGCAAGTTGACGTTTGAACCATTCTCGACGGTGCCAGAGCGGCTCAGCGGTCATTTCCTATCAAGGAAATTGTATCGGAATCTAGAATAAAATGGGCTTTAAATAGTTTTGGACCATTCAAATCACCCAGACCTGATGGAATTACTCCGGGCGAGTTACAAGCAGTGACAGGCAGAATTATCCTCTGGTTGTCGGCGATATATACAGAATGTATCATCTTAGCATATATTCCAGGAAAGTGGAGGGAAATAAAAGTGGTTTTTCATACCTAAAGCGGGAAAAGCTGGATGGCTGAGAAATGGGCGAAAGAGAATGGTCTTGGGGTAAATCCTGCAAAGACAGAACTAGTCATGTACTGCAAAGATCCCAAAATTCCCACGGTTAAGATCCTTAGGGGTAATTGAAATTTCCTTTGGTGAGTGTACAAAATACCTCAGCGTTATCTTGGACATGACGTTGAACTTTAAGCTTAATATTGAAGAAAGAGCGAGAAAAGCCACGGTAGCTTTGTACCCGTGCAAAAAGCAATAGGAAAAAAGTGGGGACTAAAACCGAAGTGGGGCTATACACGGAAGTGGTTAGACCTATAATGCTATATGGTATTGTAGTCTGGTGGCCGGCACTTCAGCCGTCGACCAGCTTGGATAAAGTTCTGCGAATGACGTGCCTGTGTATCTCAGGCGCATTCAGGCAGTAACAAATTCTGCTAATGTCATATTGTATCTATTACCTTTAGATATATTAGCCAAACAGTCAGCAGCAACGGCTGTGCGGTTGCGCGAGCTATCGCTCTGGTCGGAAAAAAGGTACGGTCACAGTCCTCAAAATAATGCCAGATGTGCCAAACGTAGTGGATTACACTCTGGCGAAACCACTTTACGACAAAAAGTTTGAAACTCTAATGCCCAACAGTGAGGCGTGGTGCACACAGACCCCAGGGAATAAACGTCATATACATTTCTGCACTGATGGCTCCAAATTGGATGGACAAGTGGGTTTCGGAGTATATTTTAAAGACCTGGAACTTCGAATAGCGAAAAGATTACCTAATCACTGTAACAAGTGTTATCATTAATATGTACTTAGACAGTCAACCTGCAATAAAATCCTTGGATTCTGTTCCTTAACTCGAAACGGCCATCGACTGGCGACTCTCAACGAAATGACTGAGCAGTACAATATTCACCTAATATGGGTGCCTGGCCATAGAAACATACGGGTAACTGCGAAGCGGATGAGTTAGCAAGGGTAGGAACTACCTTAGATATTCCAGGGGAACTAGAATTTGTTGGTATACCTCTTGCTATATACAAGCTCATACTGCGTGAAAAGGCTGTTATGATGGCAAATGTTCGATGGGAGGATTTATGGGTTGCAACGACACTACGCAAATGTGGCCCCATCTTAAAATTAAAACGCACACTATATGCTAGTGTTCCTGATATCCGCTATTATAACGGGTCATTGCCTGATAGGCGAGTTTGCAAAAACTATTAACAATTAAATACCTGTGAGTGGCCTGCATTTTGTACAAGCGTAAAACGAATTTTAGGATCATACAGCATTAGATTACTTGCGGACCTGTAAAATGTTAACTTAAGTCTTGTATTGTTTTTAGGAACAATCTGGTTGGTTCAAGAAAAGAAAATATGTTAATCGAGTAGGATCAGCGGTTAAAACTAGAAGTGACCCTATGTATTAGGTACTTTTTTTAGCCCCAATTTTTTTCCGGCTGATTAAATATTCAATGTTAACGACACAAAAGCAACACCCAGAAAAAAGTGACCCCCTCTTTAAGTTAAAATGAACTCATTGTGAAGAAAGTTGAACTTCGTATAGCGCCAAAGACATTTTTAGTTGTTTGAATGATGTGATTTTCGTAGAAATTAGGTAGAATGCATTCCGTATAATAGTTAACATTTTATATTTACTGTACCACTATACTACAGAATGAAAATTCAACTGAATTGAATTCATATATTGAATGATTTTATTGAACTTTTTTTTCATTCATTTGGACAAATCTTACATATTTGTGTAAACCTTTTACTTCAAAGTTAGACTCTGCTTTACCTTCGTTTTAAATACAATTTTATGTAATTATATAAGCAATTTTTTCTTCAATAAAGAACATGTTTTATTATATATTAAATATATTTATTTGAAATCAACAGCATCGATGCTGCCTTGAAATTATTAATTATTATTATTTTTTTCTTCTTTTGTAGTACCTTCACTGAATAATTTGCTGCCTTAGCAATTTTGTCCACCTTCTACAATTTCAATACCTACAAATATAAACAAAAAAATCCAAAACCAATTTTTTCACAAAAGGTTAGCGTCACTGAATATTACCTGTTAATTGAAGATTCCAAAATGAAGTTGAATGAAGGGGTTGTTATTCTGTTGGTGTTTTCTTTTTTATAAACCAATTTTCAAAAAACGAACATATTTCTCACTAATTTAAAATAACAAATATTTTCTATATTTTATTTGTTTTTATAATATTATTTTACTATATTATTTTTTAACAATCTCTCCGTATACCATAACAACGCGATTCCAACTAAAAACAACCCACGCGCAAACATATCGATTACATCAAAGACAGGTATCGATTACAGGTAGATAAAAGAAATGTAGGAAATTTTCCTATATTCTAACAAGTGTGTTTCCTTAAGTTTTGAAAGGATTGAATACTTCTTAGTACGAATGAACTAAAATATTTTTCTATGCCAAGTGTTATTCGTATGTATGATAAGCTTTCTATAATAAAGGAAGTCAGAATTATCATTTTATAAGAAATCTTACTAAATTTGAGGAAACTTGGTTTTAGTTCGGTTTTTGTTTATTTTTACGAATGCTTTGTTATCAGTGAATAAAATTTTCTTGTTCAGTAGTAAATTCTTATACCCAGCGAAGAAAACAGTATTAGTAAAATTCCATGCCCTATTCTAGTTTATGAACTATTCCTAACTGCTTTCAGTTTAGGATTTTTTTACTGAAACAAGTAAATTTTATTATTTCACACAAAATATTAACTGAGTGGAAATAAAATGGCTAAACTAAATTGATGAACATTTTTTCCTTTAGTTTCGAAGACACTTTTTTCTGGGTGAAGAAAACGAAACAAGAAAAATTTGTTGCGGTAAAATTTAGTAGGTATATGCTGCAAAGCCTATTGAACAGATTTTACTAAGTTTTCTTTTTATTTTACCCATTTTTGTTGTCTTAAGGTGTGTTTTACTAAAAGCTTCCTTATTTTACGAGGGGGCTTCGTAAAAGGCGGGATTGGGCATTAGAGGGTTAATGTGGTATCACAATGGACTGAATAGTGTAAGCCTGGCAATAAATCGGGCTGCCAATTTAACCTAACCATCATCTTCTAAGAATCCTGTTCTCCAAATGATAACGCATTTGTTTATATATTATGTTACAAGATGTGCTCAAACGAAATTTTAGAAGAGTTTTTTTCAATTACACAAACCGAAATCGGATAGTCCGGTGATCCGGAAACAGTGCAAACTTGGATTGTCTCCAATGAATTTTACATGGGCTTGTGATAGGACGGAAGTTCTCCATTTTTGGATCCTTTGCAGTGCTGTAGAAGTTGTGCCTTGGAAGTTAATTTGGATGAAGGAATTAAGAAAATAAAAACTAACATTTTTCTCCAATTTCACACGTTGCATCAAGTTTGTGATACGAACCCAATATGACACCACGGCATAACATTCCAACTACTTCCTGATATGTTCTTCTTTATTATGAACGAAACAAATAAAGAAGGCTGGTTCAAATCTCACCAGGCCAATCAAATATTTTTCTAAAAAAATATTTTTTTATGTTATACATCGTTTTTATTTTGTTATTTTCTGCATATATTTTTGTATAAATATATTTTTCCATTAAAATTCAACAAAAATTAAAAATAAACGTAATTAGCAAAACCTACTTAAAAGCAAAGATTATAGATTTGAGGAAGATAGGAAATTAGCTACTGAGGATATCGAACCATTTACCAGATTAGTTTAATACTCGAACCAAACGCGTATACGACAAGTATTGACATAGCATTAAAATGCAAATAAAAAGAAATTAAGTGCACGAAATAAATTTCCATAAAGGGGAAAATGTAATTTTTTGTTGTTGCCTAAAATTTAACATTGT
>PGFW01021208.1:0-27808 GCA_003123925.1 Haematobia irritans
CTGTCGCTCTCTGAAGAAAATATCACAAACATATATATTGTTTACTCGAAGTTTTTAAATTTAATAATATGTTCTACATTCACACATATTATTTTTTATGAAACATTCATGTCCACAAATATAATATATTCTAAACATATTTAACATATCTGTCCCAAAACATTTTAGTGTTTAAGAAAATTACATGTTTGCACTTAAATAATATGTGTTTAAAAATTTGCCCGAAACACATTTTGTTTATTTATTAGAACATATTGCAAAACATATTTTCTAACAATGCACTGCGTCGTGAATTTCGATTAAATCTGGCCACTCACTGTTCACAATAATTTCTGCGAGTCTTTTACCGTTTATCGACACTTTTTTGGACGCAATGCAATTCTGCCGTCTATAACGGAAACCAATGGTTACGGAAAAGCATTTATTTTATATGTTAAATATTTTTGCTTTACTCTAAGGTTTAAGGTGTCAGCTGAACCACTGCCCGACACACAAAACAGGGTAGACAAATGCTACTGCCAAAGGGCGACATATTTACTATGGGCGTGATTCCGGAACAAGAAAAACGCTGGAGAAATGCTTCTAAGGAGAGTAGCGACAACCGTCAGAAGCGGGCGTCGGGAATAATGACGGGCCGGCGGGGGCCTAAAATTGGAGCCCCAGCATCTGCCCACGCGAAAAGGAACAGCAGAACATGAGCATATTAGGCGTGTTTGCCGACTCATGAGGATACCCTTGGAAGCTCCACCTTTGACACTGCGCCCTCCCTCACTACACCCTCAAAAAAAAAAAAAATCGCTTCTGCTAACAATATAACCCCAAACACATTTTGCCTTCAAGCATATATATTTTTCAGGCATTGGTCAAACAAAATATTGTTTGTATTGTTCAGAACATATTATCTTTCACCTCCAGGGCATACACTCGGTAGCCCTTAAAAAAATTTAATGAAAATTTTCTTTGTGTTGATATATTTTAAGGCGCCAATTGATACTTCCATTATTTGACTTCAGCATACTCTCTAGCGTCTCCCTTTCTAAACACATACTATGTTTATAAGCTATTTCCAAAATTTTACATATATGTTTGCAATCTTAGCATATTATATACCAAACATTTTTATGTACCGCAAACATAATATGTTCTAACAGTATTAACATATTATGTCCCAAACATGTTATGCTAGTTTATGAGCATTATTATCACTCTGCACTTAAAAAATATTGTGGTTTAAAAATTTTGAGTTCTAACATATAATTATTTGACAACCCAAACATTATGAAAAACAGTACTTTTTTCGTCCCGTGTAGGCATTGCGAAAACAAATTAGATTAATGCAAGGACACGAGAAAGATATTACTGCCCAATTGAAACGGGTTTGGTCTGTATGGACATGAGCCTTTAACATAGCCCACAAAAAATAATGCTAAAGCCGTGTTAAAATCGCTCCCGATCTAGCGACCAATTGACCGCTGTCCGACCGAACTGTGAAATAAAATGCTCACCGAAACTCGCCTCTCAATAACTCCAAATTGTCATGTGCAAGTCAAGCCTCAGTGAATGAAGCCGGACCATTTTTGCCTCCGCGCGGTGGCGGCTTTGACGGCTAAGCGCGATAAAAAATTTGCTCTAAAATCAATTTGAATTTTTCCGAATTGTAATGAGATTAGTGTAACAAACCAATCTGACAATCAAATTTACATTTCATTCAAAATTTTCAGCTAAATTTTTGTAAAAACTGTTTCATAAGCAAACTTAGATACTAATTGATGAAGGTGGAAAGTGATATAATTCAATAGTTTAGATTTAATTGCGCCTTAAATTACAGTCGAGATTGAGTCGACCATATTCGGCGGCGGCGCTCGACTGCCCAAAAACGGGTCGGCGCACGGCTAAAATCTCGGTCAAGCTTTTGCATTTTGGGCAAAATAGGTTGGATTATTTCATCTCACGGTACATAAGCGCTTCACCATTCACAGATACGTTATGATTCTTATCACCTTATTGAAAAGCCACCTACTTAGTAAAGAACCCTCGGCACAAACTTTAACTTCATTCCAAAATCGACAAAAATTCTGATTACTTACACACCCCTATGCAGACAAAAATGAGCTTGATCGCGAATGCAAGAACGCGCGCGATGAATCTTAGTCCGCAGTTTTATCAGTGGTTGCAAATAGATTAAAACTAAAAAATCCGCCGCTTTAAGTACATTGGATATTACAAGACAGACTGAACAAGGCTGAATTATCATTCGGATCGAAAGAATAATAAGTCTAGTCTCTATAATCGACTACACACAAAGGACAAATTCATTAAAATGAGCCAACGTAAAATTTTCATTTGATATAACGAAAACATTTTTCATTAAGGCAATGAAAATGTTCCGTTAATAAGGGGGTGATACGGTCAAAATTTGGTCAATAATAAACTTGACGTATTTCTTCAATTTTGCATTTTAATAAAAAAACCTGAACACCACTCATTTTGAAGGTGTGTGTGTGTAGAATTGTTGCTCCTTTATTTTTGATTTTTGGAATTCACTCTTCAGTTGTCAAAATGCGCGCTCCAAGCAAGAAGAGCAGCGTTACCAAATGTTTGCTCGCCGCATCGCACGAAAATCCGACGCTACTCGCACGCAAAAGCTGCAAAATCGCTAAAAAGTTCCGTCCAATCAACCGTTACAAATAGCTAATGTTAAAGTGTTTTTGGGACGTTTGTCCGACAGCCCAGGAAGTCTGGATCCGGGCTTGGGAAATCGAAAAAAACCGGAAGCGGCTGAGACGCACAAAGAAGAGTTGCCGGTTAGTTTCAAGCGGAAACCCTAACCTCTCTCTCCGAGATGCCGCAAATAAGGCTGGTGTATTCGTCTGACTAACCGTAGCCACCCGAGCCAAAAAACCGGCAGCCGGACTATCGACTTTACCAAAGTAGGTAGTGACTCCCAAATTCGCGATTGATAACAACAAAATACGACGGCCAAAGCGCGATCCCCGACGCTGTACACGACGTGCTGACGAAAGATTTGGACTGCGGCGGTAATGCGACGACGGAAACCCTACGTCAAGCCGACTACAAGCAGCTTCCGGGACAGGATTTTAGTACGGCCCAAAAGGAAGGAAAGCGTAGCCAGATATTTTCAAGCCACCATAACAACTGTCCCCAAAGTTTCGCCAAAAAATATCTGGTTTGCAAGCGCATTCTGCTTAGCCTGTGGCTTTGAAAAGCCAGCCATTTTCATAGCGTTCCCGGGAAATGTCAACCCAAGAAATTTACCGAGTGAAAAGAGTGTTGTTGAATAAACGTATGCTGCCTTTCCTGAAGAAACACGGTTGTTCCGTTACTTGTTTTTGGCCGGATTTGGCATCTGCCATTACGGTAAAAAGGCCATGGGAGTTGGCACGCCCCCAACAACGTGCAGGTGGTTCCCAAGGACAAGAACGCCTCCAACAGCCCGCCAGAGCTCCGCCACAATGAGAAATACTGGGCTATCGTTCAAGCCGGAACTAAAGGAAGACCCAAAAAAACTGCAAGACGAGCATGCAGTTCAAGCGACAAAACTGGCTTTCTGCCGGCGAAAAGAAGGTGCGAACAAGGTAGCTGTACCAAAATCTGATGGCAGGTGTCCCAAAGCCGTGAGGCCCGGCAATTCGGCATTTGAAAAGCGAAAAGCCTAACTGTGAATAATTTTTCTGAATTTTATACTTGAACTTGAAAAAGAAATTTAATTTGATTTTTTTAAATAAACGATTTCACCCGATTTACACGCGTTTTCCTGACAAATTTTACGTATCACCCTTTTAGTACGCCAAACGTTTCGTTTGACTAACAGAAAAATTCATTATAATAACGAAAAATTTCGTTATTTATCAAATGAATTTGTTCATTGGCCAATTTTAATGACACATTTCATTAATATAACGAAACTTTTTCTACCAGTGTATGTACAAGAGTGGTAGCCATGTTCTTTTTTAAGCGATAAGCAGACAGATGCGATAAATTCTCACTTTAACAACACTGGTTGACGTTAACAACACCCCCTCAAACCAAAAATCAATTGAAATGTTCTTATTGTGCGTTTTTAAAATTTATTTTTAGTATGCCAACATTGTTTTCGTGCATTATAAAAAATTTTTGTAGTCCTTTTTCTTTGAGAAAACTCGATGAGAAAAAAATTTACACTATATGAATTTCTACTAAAAATCACATTCGCAAAAGTTAGCTAAAGGGGTTCGACTTTAATTTCAAAATACTTAAAATTTAATTCAACTTAAAATATAGTCATCAATTTTTTTTAAATCGTTCATCAATGCTCAGAAATGTCACCTGCATTACCGTCGATCTCATTTCGATTTGAAAAAGATGTGCAAAGCACGTCAAATATATTAACAGCAAATAGTAAAAGAGTTTAACCCACCACAGATAGATAAACTAAGTGTACCAAGATCCTCCCATTTGAATCCAAATGTTGTCTTCTCTGAAAATCTGTTCATTTCGGTAAAGCTGAAAAATTTTGTTTTCCCACATTTTGATTTAATCCTTCTGTTGTTTTATGATTAACCAAATTTAAATATCAAAATTTAGTGGCAAAATCTAGTTAGTTGGCCAACTCCAAGTTAGAAATAATTTCTTATTCTCTTGCATAAAGATTGAATTTATGTTTGCGAAAAATTATCATCTCGCGCCACCAATTGCAGGCTGCATTAACAATGCCAAGAAGTATTGCCGCTAAATCTGCACCCAGACAAAAGGCGAGAAGCGCAAAATAAAGGGATGCAAGCGGAGTACCTACGTTGCTCTTAAACTAAAATCTCAATGTAAAATATTAAACTCCCGTACACAAGCCTCCCACATGGTGCGAGCCACAAATCAAAGCACAAGATGTGCCTTAGCTTTCATGTAGAAGAATCCCTGAATCGCCTTGACAACGCCTTTTACGATGTAAGTGTGTGCGCATGCTCAGATAAGATGCTTCCTGGCCGGATGCTGGTAATGAGAGTGAATAATAAATGAAACAGCATTAATTAGGAAAAGCAAAATTCCACCAGAATGTCAACATCTACAACGCAAGCAGTCGCCGAACAGGTTTGGAGCAACTGTTTTCTCAGAAGGTTGTTAGAGGAGGAAGCTACACGCTTAAGCTTTTTCTCAGCTGATGAGCTAAGAGCGCGTCTAGAAGGACCCTATGCTCACACAAGCTGAAGACTGATGTGCCTTGACAAAGTCCTTTTGCAGCGTTTTCCACTTCGTTAGCTTTTATATTTTTTATTGACTCCCTTGAAGAAGCAGAAAATGTAACCCCGAAATGAAAATGGGACAGTTAACAAGACAGACATTCATTTTGCTCCACCATGCGCGGTTCTAATGAAGTCCTCCATAAGAGGATGCCGAAGGATATGAGACAAGCGAAAAAATAGTCTAAAAGCTTTCGGAGAATTTCCTTAATTGTATTTCCGAAATATATTTGTTTCAAAGAATTCGTTAAAAACAAAAACCTATGAATATTTTAATATCTGAATGATTTATGAAACGCTGTCGACCCAAAACTCAAAATATGCACAGGCCAGGCAGAAACAGTATGAATTCTATCCACCAATCGCCACCACCACTTTAGTCCTGCACGACCAACAACCAACAACGCGCGTTCATCAAGCCAACCATCTTTGCCGTCCGGGGCCCAAAACAAATCATGGCTAAAATCTAAACAAAACAAGCAGTAACGACGGCAGGCGGCATCGCGAAAAACCACCACACTCAACACATCAAGATAAATTACAACCAACTGCACGTTGTTTATCGAGCACAACACTCAATTTCTCACATCATTCATCTCATGTCACTGGCTTGGTCGCACCAAGGCAATGGCCACACTGGGCCCACACATAAACAAAGCAAAAACAACACAGAGCCACACTCAATTCTAGGTTCCTCTCTGTTTAGTCACACGGCTCTTTGGGATAAAAATACTCTTTTGCATAAGCGGTTGTCCAGAATTTTAGAGAAGGGCACCATCGTTGACGTTTTGGGATTTAATTCAAATTTATTATTTAAAGTGAAATATTTTCCCTGTGTAGCCGATTAGGCTGTCATTCGGGGATCGATGTTTTATAAATCCCGGCGATTCGTGCATTTTAAAAACTATAGAATCCTGGGGTTCTCGGCGATTTTTTTCGCGGATTCCAAGCATTTCGGAATTTTTAAATATTTTAAAGTAATAAAAATCATACAGCGCCAAAAAATTGCTGTACATTAACACGGAATTTAATTTAATTCAATTTTATTGAAGAAAAGAACATAAGGAATTTAAAAAGCAATTTCCAAATTAGCCTATAATTAACCTAACAAACATCCTAGTCAAACGTTAACAAGAAAAAGAAAAACAAACAATTTATACAAAAAAAAAATCAATTTTCATATCGCCTTATTCAGCAAAACATTTTAAGGCATTTTGCATTAGGATTAGCAATATTTTCGCTACCTTGTGTCTTAATCCCTTTTTGTACTTCATTGGGTTTATGTAACTTCTTAAAAATTCAAAGGCATCAAAATTTTGTTTCAGATAAACCCGATCTCGACATATTGTCGACGGATCTATTTCATCATTGTGTGAGGACCTTATCGTTTACTTCGATTTCTGATGAAATTGTGCTTTATACCTCATTTATAATAGATACTAACTCAAGGTGTACCATAAATGTTTATTAACTCAATTTGTCGGGTATGAAATCTAAGAGCCGTTTGGACTGAATGAAGACGCCAATTTATTAATAAATAATGCTAAAAAGCCACAAATTTAAAAAATTAGAATTAGTTTTTCGGGATCTCGAAAAATCCCGGGGAATTCAAAATTTCACATTAATTCCATTATATAACTCGTCCCCGAAAAATCGGCGACGGCGATTTATCCCGGGTGACAGCCCTAGTAGCTGACTACAAAAAACCCACTAACTTTCCCAACACCCGTTAAGTTCGCTGTGTACTAGACCCCAAACTAACTTAGTATGCCAATGCCGCAAATTACATATTAACAAGTGTAGTAAACAATACTTCGCTAACGGCAACCATTGCCATTCCGATTGCAGGACCACCACACAAAAAAATTTTTCTCCTGGTTCAAATCACGAAACTAATTGATTCACAATTTAATTTTTAATTGAAAAATTTCATTCAATCCCACAGAAAATGATTAATAGTATCAATTAAAAACAATTCAATGAAGGCTCAATAAAAAATTGATACTATTAATTTTTGTGATTTGATTTTTTTGTTATATCAATTAAAAAATTGTTGAATCAATGTTAAATTTTTAATTGATAAGTTTTTTGAAAACTCAATTAACAATTTTACATGGCAAACAATTTTCGTAGAAACTTTTTTCTGCTGCCAGCGTCGTTTTATGCTAAAAAAACTCCATGCTATCGCTTCGTTTCAAAAATTGTTTCTTAAAATAGTGAGAATTACTTGAAGAAGTATTAAGAGTGTTTTTTAAAATAGACTAAATATATTTTAAAATTACCTGTATTGTTGTGGCTGGTTTGTATGAAATTTTTTCTTTACAAAGAACACAAGGAGGTGTTAGCCAAAAGACATTTGAGAAGGGCTTTTGAAACCAGGAAGGTTTTCCCCTGACCTACTCCAAAAAACCTTGTATTGTTAATTTTGAAGTTTTGATGAGTGTCTATTTTAATTTTCATAATTGAATAAATGTTTGTTTTATTAAAATTTATAAATTTTTAAACTTCGTTTATTCAAGTTAAAGCTGAAAAAAATAGATGATTTTAGGACAATCTTTCAATCATCTAACTATTTAAGCTTGATTTTAAAAACTAAGCTTAACTTTAATTAACATATTGGGCGTAACTAACTTTAAGCTAATTAAAAAGCAGTGCCAGCAGTTGGACCAAGTGACTACTTCCTATGAACCATCGCCATGTTAAAATTTAGTTTAAGCTTGAGATCCATATAAAAAACCGTTCCATGTGTACATACCAGCTACACGCAAAGAAAAAAAACGATTTGCGCAAACGTGCTAACCGAAAACGTTTTTCTTATTGTTAGAGTTTTTTGAATTCGCTTTTCCAAGAAATTTTAAACTTTTTTCACCAAAAAATTCGTATTGCTTACAAAAATTTTTAATTTTTCAATAAAAAAAGTTATTTTTGAAACAAAAACAACACAGCTCCATTTCGTTATTATCAATACACTGTTCTTTCGCCACTTAGGCTCTTCAATAAGGACACATTTTACAGTTTCAAAAATTTAATATACTACCAATGGAATTGTATTGAACATTTTTTCGGAATCTTCCGAACATATCTGGAATATATGATAAAAAAAGATAAAATTTGTCCGCAAAGCCAGGATCGAACCCCACGACCCTTAAGCCGCATGCAAGTCGGACGCTAGCTACCAACTGCACCTGACCGTGACAAACTACAAATGTTTTGTTTCTGTTTAAAATAAAACTTTGGCTTATTCCCGGTTCGTGGGCGCCCCGCAAGCTATGCTATATAAAATTATAACTTATATGGATTATTTAGTTCTATGATGACCATAACAGGTTACATGGCCCAGGCTGTAATGGTTAGTCGTGTTGGGCTTACCAAAGTGCCATGGTCCGCGGTTCCGATTCTCCCCTCAGGCGGAAAACGGCTAAAAAAAAAAAATTTTAAAAAATTTATAAAATCGTATAATTTCTTCTACATTGTTGGTATTACAGCAAATGACTGCTTAAGAACTTAAAAAAAACCTGCCGTGGATGTGAGAAAATGTGAGAAAATCGCAATTTAGCAAGAAAACAATTCTTTTATATTTTGAAGGTTAGTCCTGTTATTGAAATTGTTTTACATCTCTGGAAAAGAAGTAAACGTTTATCACAAAAAAGTATAATACGTTTTACTCCCAAATAACACTTTCCTCTACAGCGAAAAGCCAAATGAGAAAACGAACTTTGTTGTCTAAAATTTCGTTTGGCGAGGAAAGAATTATTTTTTGCGTGTGTTACTAATTGATAAATAGTTAGCCTTTAAATTAATCTTAAGTTAAACTACATGCTTACGACAGTATATCATCACTAGGGCGTTTCGGGAATCACGGGATCCCGGATTTTTTTCCGGGATCCCCGAAATTTTCAGATTTTTTTTTTAACAATTTTGAGTTAATAACACATCTACCAGCATCAAAAAAGTTGGAGTGTCACAAAGAAAGCATAACGCATTCGCTAAATTCGGGATCGTCCGCTCAAAATATTTCAGAATTTAAACAAAAATTTACCAATAATTCGCCCATAGTTGCGCCACTAAAGACATTTTTTGCAATTTTCAACTACAATGTTTGCCTTCAAAGTAATGAAATTTTCTTTCCTAAAAAAAATATTTACTAATTTTTTTGCGACAACGATTTTCATTAACTTGTTGAACGTTTTTGTCAGAGTTAATTAAAGCCAAGGTGACCTTAGTCCAGTAAAATTTTCTTTCATGTAAAGATACCTATTTTGAAGTTCCCAAATCACTTACTGGCAATAACGCCTTCGATGAAAAGTTTTTTAGATCGCGTTTTTTCAAGTAAAAAATCTTTTTATGTAGAGGAAACTTCGTTCTTTTATGCTACGCAAAACTGAAATTCGTATTTAACAGGACATAAAAATATTTTGTGGGTTTAACCCAATTATATTTTCAGTGCACTTCTATGTAATCTATTTTCCAAATTTAATTACTGGCATCGCTTGAATCCCACACTGCAAAGAAGCAGTTTTATTTTCAGAGGAACGAAAGTTTTAGACAACCCAAATTATTTCGATGTCACTGCTAAAATTATTCTCCTTTTAAAAAACAAATAAAAAATATTAGAGGCAACTTGTTCATCGGCTGTCATTTCCATTTTTTTCTTTGGATTGTAGCATTTTCATGTTTGGCCCATAAGTATTACACTATGTTGTGTTCAAAAAATTACCTCTCAGATTTGCCTACGATACAACGGACTTTTTATACCCTCCACCATAGGATGGTTTGTTATATTAAACTTTGTTCATTCCGTTTGTTAAAACACATGAAATCATTTTGCTCTAAGACCCCATAATTCTGAGTTCGATCTGAGCATGTCCGTCCGTTCGCTCCGTCTGTTGAAATCACGCTAACTTCGAAACGAAACAAGCTATCGACTTCAAACTTTAGCACAAGTAGTTGATATTGATTGTAAGCGTCGGGATTGGTATGATGGATGGGCCATATTGGCGTCCACTTTTACGTATAGCCCCCATAATAAACAGACCACCAACTTTGGCTTTCTATTGCTCTAAAGAGAAGCAAATTTTCATCTCGATCCGGCTGAATCTTGCCAGGTACATTCGGTGTTTAGTATATGGTTCTCTTAACAACCATGCAAAAAATTGCGTCCACATCGGGCTCCATAATTATATATTAGCCCGCATATAAACCGATCCCGGCGATTTGCTTGCGGAGCCTCTAAAGAGAAGCAAATTTCATCGATCCGGTCTTGAAATTTGGTACAGGGGTGTTGGTATATGTTCTTTAATGGACCATGCAAAAATTGGTCCACATCGGCCATAATTATATATAGCCCCATATAAAACCGATCGCCAGATCTTGACTCCGGAGCTCTTAGAGGCAGCAAAAGTCATTTCCGATCCGATTGAAATTTGGTCCGTTGTGTTAGTATTATTGGTCCTAACAACCCATGTCAAAAATTGTCGTCCATAATTTATATATAGCCCCCATATAAATCGATCCCCAGATTGTCCTCCGGTGCCTCTTGGAGCGAGCAAAATTCATCCAATCCGGATTGAAATTTGTAACGTGGTGTTAGAATGTGCGTCTCCAACAAACACGCCAAAAAGAATTGGCTTCATATCTGGTCCATAATTATGGATATAGCCCCCATATAAGACCGTCCCCAGATTTGATCTACGGCAGCCTCTTAGAGGAGAAAAATTTCATCGATCCGGTTGAAATATGCAAACGTCGGTGTTAGCTATAAGCGCTTAATAAAACCATGCCAAAATTGGTCCATATCGTCTATAGTTATATGTAGGCGTCGCCAAATCCCACACAAAGATTGGTCCTTTTATCGGTTCATAATCATGCTTGCTGCTCGAGCCAAAAATATATACTACCAACATTTTATTTTTATAGAAAAACATTTGTCAACATGTTATTTTCTATAGAAAAATTTTGTCAAAAATTTTATTTCTATAAAGAAGCTTTTAAACTTAATTATATTACGTATTTATAATCAGCCTTTTTATTTAATATATACACGCATGGACTATGTGGTATATATTACGGTGGTTAGGAAGTTTTAAGTATACCCTTCGCATCGGCCAAGTGTCTTACCGCAAACCCAAGTTAATTCGCATTGCGGATCGACAGTCCTTCAGTAGCCATGTTTCTAAACGCAATCCATGGTGGTGAGCGGTAACATAAAGCTTCCGCCCTGGCGATATATTACGGCCGTATTATACGTTGTTTATATTTAGTCCCAGTAAGCCCCCAAAAAAAAACAATTATCGTGCTGCTTGCCGGCCTCCATTGCACTCTTCCTGTAAAGATTCATCATCTTTATCATAAAAATTCTATGTTGTCTTTCAAAAAAAAAAAAAAAAATCCATCCGAAAGCCGAAAATTTTCAAACATAATGTAGGGAAACAATATTTTGGTTTCGTGCGTGTGCTTATATTCATGCGAAGCCATACTCAACAGCGCTGAATCAGAGCCCTTATGGCATGTTATTCAGCACTAACACGGTGCGACCGTATTTATTTTGAAACAAATAACCAGCTTAACCGCTTCATAAAAACCCGTAATTTTGAAAATGCAAGACGTTAACCGGTTCGCCGGTTTTGTCGGTGTAAGACGTTAAACCGGTTCACCGGTTTTGATCACTCTATCTCCCACGGCATGATTATTCAGTTCTAAAATAAAACAAGCCTATCGATGTAACTTTTATGTCAACTCGCATTAACTTTGCATATAAGCCGTATAGCAAATGGAATATGGCAACACTTCCTTATTTGGATACTCTCGCAATCAAATTAACCACGTGCGTTTCGCAGCCATACACAAAAAACTCTTCCCTAATTGAATACGACCGTTTGACGCGTGAAAACAACAAATAGTCAGAGGACACACAAACCAACAGACACACAACACACAAATAACAAACCATCCCTCTTAACCATACCCATTTCCAATTGGTAATAAAACCGGGCTACAAACAGGGAGGAGCCGAACTCATAAAGCATTTTCATTTCAGGTTTATAAACTGACAGCCGTATCGCAGCAGCAATCTCTGCTGACGCAGCATCTGATGATGCCGTCGTCGTCGAAACGTTTGTTTGCTTTGCTATTTGTGTGAGCAAATGTGTGTGCGTGAGTTTTTATTTGAGCATTGGCAATGATGATGCCTGCAAGAGTAATTCATAAAGATGAATGACTATGAGTAAGAGAGATGATTGTATGGCAAGGCTATGTAAGAGTGAGTAGATCAGCGTGTATTCGGATGCGTTAAGTGTGACGAATTACGTTATTATTTTGCTTTATGGTGTGTCCCCAAGTGAGCGAGCCATGTTGTTTTCCTCTAGTAGGCAATGCCTGTGGTTGCTGTTGTTGTTTCTTGGGTTATCATCTTTGTTGGCTCTCTTATGCTAGCAGTTGTATTGTTGTTGTTCAAATATTTTTCCCAATTTCTCTGCTCTGTTGAAAGTATTCACACATAAATTTTATTTTCAAATACTGCTCTCTCTAAGCGTACGCGCTGCCAGCACAGCATCTGAGTCGCTTCAGTCAGTATAACGTCAGTCGTATAAATTGTGTTTCCATTTTTTTTGTGGGACTTGTTAAAATTTCTTTTATTACTGACGTCGTCAAATTGTTATTGAGTTGGGCCAAATGAAATGGACATCAAAAAATTAGTAAGAAATCAAAACAAACCATAAAACGTAGATTTTTTTATTAACTTCATCGGTCGGTATGAATGCATGCATTCATGCATGTAGTAGTGACAGAATTGTGGCTGGCCGGTGGGTTAATTGCATATGTCAACATTTTTATGAAGTCATACGTGGTCATATGTTAGATGAATGGCAGAGCTATGAGTAAATTACCAGTTATGGAAAAGTGCCGTATGTTTTTGGAGTTACGAGGCATAAAGGCCGAAATTAGTGTTTGGTTTTCGCATTGAAAATCATTTTATTTTCACATTTACTTTCTTAAAAAAATTAAAAATTGAAAGTTTAAAAAGAAATTTCCTGTTTTGAAATCAGTTATACTGAAAAATCTTATCGTGAGGCCAAAGATTTCATGTCCTTAAAATACAAATGCGAATTTTGCTTAGCATAGAAGCAGAAAATGCCGCCGCCGACCCTTTCTTGGCAGTCGACGACATCGCCAAATATGTCGAATAATCTCAACGAATAATCTCAACTCAATGTATTAATAATTGTTGTATATTTTCGCTAAAATCTTGAACTTTCGATACACAATTATTCAATATTAGGTTTCTATAATAATTTCGCAAAAATCTTGCTCAAGAGATTTGAATGATATATACATTTGATTGTATGATTGGTTGTACAACTAATCTAATAACCATTCAGATAACCTCAATTTGATTTTATAGTGGATAAATGTCCGCCGCCGAATATACAAATTTTAATCGGCTTAGCTGTAAAGCCGCCGTCGCCGGAGGCAAAATTTTGGTATCAGCTCCCGCCGATAAAAATGGATCGGCTTCATTATCTGCATGGAAGACGAATTTCTATGATATAAAGTTTTTTCCTTGTTCAAAATTCGATAAACCTTTCAGTGAAGTCGTTTTGTCCTTATAGTTAAATCTTTGGACCTAACATAAAACTAGGATATTTAAACCAAACAAAAAAAGCGTCGCCGAAAAAGTAATGAGAATGTTCTTTTTGGATCCGGAAGTGGCGCAAAATTAACGCAGAAGCGACGAATTTAATATGGGCTTGTCATAGGACGGAAGTCCTCCATTTCATCAGCCGTTGCACTGAATTTGCATCTCTTCTTTAGCTGTTATCCGAATTCAATGTCTTGGATGTAAATTAAAAAATTCTAATTCTAATACCGTAAATTCTAATTCTAATACCGTATCGGTAAATGTGCTTTTTGGTTGGAATCGGTTAAGATTTAAATATACTGTCTGGGTCCCCACATATGCGCCAAGTCCCATCTTTTCACCCATCTTCGATCCACTCAGTCGTGTAGCAGTTTATTTATCCCAGGTATCTGTTCTCGGGTTCTCCCAACTCCTTGTGCAAAATCTGATGTACGTCATGGTAAAACTCTGGCTTTTGAGGCCATATAAGTCCAAATTCGGACGAAGAGTATATAATGAGACGCTATATTCTAATCTTAACCGATTCTAATAACCAAAATTTGGCAACACATACCGTTACTACTGAAAATTCAGTAGCTTGTTGTTGCAAAATTTGAAGCAAGTCAGGGAACAAACTTAATGGCTTTGAATGGCCATTATAAAGGGTGATACGGTCTAAGGGAAAAACGCGCTGTTAAATCGGTGAAATCGTTTATTTACAAAATCAAATTTAAATTTCTTTTTCAAGTTCAATTAGTATAAAATTCAGGAAAATATTCAGTTAGGCTTTCGCTTGTTCCAATCCCGAATTGCCGGGCCGTCACGCGTCGAACAACCTTGCAATCAGATTTTACACCACGCTTTGTCCACCTTTCTTCGCCCGCAGGAAAGCCAGTTTTTGCCCTGTACTGCATGCTTGCGTCCTTAGCAGCTTTTCTTTGGTCTTCTTGTAGTTCCGCGCTAGACAAAGACCGTATTTCTCAATTGGGCGGAGCTCTGGCGTGTTGGTGAGGGTTTCTTGTCCTTGGGCAACCACCTGCACGGTTGTTGCCGGCGTACCACTCCATTGGCCGGAATTTTGGCGTCTCTTGCACATACAGGTAAAAAAATGGAAGATGCCAGATAGTCCGGCCCAAAACAGTACGAGAACAACCGTGTTTCTTCAGGAAAGGTCAGCCAGCGTTTATTCCAAAACTACTTTCACAGTAAATTTCTTGGTTGACAGTGCTCACGCGAAGTATGATAAATTGCTGCTTTTCGAAGCCACAGATACAGCTGGTTTGCCAAACCAGATAATTTCTTTGGCGAACTTTGGACAGTATTTATGTGCTTTGAAAATATTGCTACCTTTTCCCCTCCTTTTTGCCGTTATAAAAACTCCTGTCCCGGAAGCTGCTTTGTGATCGGCTTTGACGTAGGTTTCGTCGTCCATTACCGACACAGTCCAAACTTCGTTCGAATCGTCGGGAGATCGCGCTTTTGCCGTCGTATTTTTGTTATATCATCGCGATTTGGAGTCAACTACACTTCTTGTAAGTTCGAATTGTCCGGCGTCGTTTTTTTGGTCTCGATGCACGGTATGGCATAGAACGAGTAGCATCCCAGCATATTTTGCGCATTCTCGGAGAGAGAGGTTTAGGTTTCGCTTTGATAACTACCGGCACTCTCTTTGTCGTCTCAGCGGCTTCCCGGTTTTCGATTTCTCCCCCCGAATCCAGACTTCCTGGGCTGTCGACCAAACGTTCCCCGAAACCTTTAATTACATTTGTAACGGTCTTGATTGCAACTTTTTAGCGATTTGCCCAGCTTGTCGTGCGGTGTAGCTCGGATTTTCGCGATTGCGCGAGCAAAAATTTTTGATACGCTAGTGCTCTTCTTGCGTTGGGGACGGCATTTTGTGACAACGAACAGGAGTGATATATTCCAAATCAAAATTAGAATGCAGACATTCTACAAACACACACACACCCTCAAAATGAGGGTGTGTTTCAGGGTTTTTTAAACGCAAAAATTGAAAAGAAATTACGTCAAGGTTATATATTGACCAGAATTTTGGACGTATCACGCCTTTAAGTGCACATCGGACGAATAGATATTTATGTGAGCTCATATATAGAATCGTGAAACGATTCAATTCAAAATGTACCAAGCATTGGTAAAAAATAGAAAAAAATGGTCAAATTCCTACCCTCTGTGCAAAATTTTCACGAAGTAAACTTTGCGCTACTCTGTTGCATAGAGTCCAAATCGGACGAAAGAATATATATGGGAGCTAGTATACTAATCTGATATGGATTTTGCTGATAATTTTGCAAGTTTTTCGAGAACTCATAAAAATATTTGTGGATGTGTACGGAATTTCGAAGAACATCGGTTGATAAAACACGCCAATTATGACCAGATCGGTGAATAAATACAGATGAACAGCTATATCTAAATCTGAACCGATTTTTTCACAAAATCGATTAGCGATTGTCTTTGTTTTCAAAAAACACCGCATTGCCAAATTTGCAGGACGAATCGGAGCTTAAACTGCTGGCGCATGTACTTTGCGCCACGAAAAAATACATGAACAGACAGAACAGACGGGCATGCTAAATCGGATCCGAATTTTATATTCTAACTACGATATCGTATACTAAAGAATGGTCTTATGACTAACTAATTTCTTGCGTTACATAACAAATGCACAAACTTATACCCTGTACACACCCAGAAAAAAGTGATTCGAAGCAAAGGAACAAAATTGTTTATCAAATTTAAGTTTAAGCCATTTTATGTTTCCAATTAAGTTAATTTTTGTGTGAAATAATAAAATCTTTACATTGTTTAGTAAAAAAACAATCCTAAAGCTGAAAAGCAGTTTAGGATATAGTTCATAACTAGATAAGGCATGGAAATTTACGTAATACGTTTTCTTCGCTGGGAATATAATAATTTTACTCTACAAGAAAATTTAATTCACTGATACAAGGCATTCGTAAAACTAAACAAAACGACACTAAAACCAGATTTTCCTTCAAATTTAGAAAAATTTTCAAAAATAACACTGAAAAATTCAATTTATTGATTAACCCTCATTAAAATAAATCGCTTCTTAACATACTGTTTTCCAAAGCATATATTTGCAGGAACAACATATTAGTTACTTGGAATAACTTGCACGAAACCATTAATTGTGTTTGATTTTTATGTGAATCATATATATGATGTTTTGAACGACATTTTGAGCCAAAATATTACTATGCTTGGACAAGAATTTTTCCCAAACACGATTACGTGCTCATTCCCTAACATAACTCGTTAATTTCACTTCACGAAATTTTTTTAGTATTTGAGCACCTTTTTCTGTAATCACAAACATAATGTTGTAAGAAATTAGTTCAACTCTTTGATAATTTTGTTTAAATTTTTACCTTTCGCCTGCACGGGAATCGAACGCGGGACGCATACAGTTTGTAAGCACAACACACACTATCCACTGGGCTACGTAGCTTGCTTATATCACACTGTAGATAACTTATCGTTTTAATTAATTTATATAGGGCATAGTTTCGCGATGCGCCACGATAGCCCATGCAAAATAACATATATTTAAACAGACAAGACATACATATTGTTTTGCCACGTGGAGCAGTGGTCTAGCATGTTCTGCCTTGCCATACATAAGGGTCGTGGGTTCAATCCCGCCCGACCGAGGACACCTTTTTTTGTTTTTTATACGCCTCCACCATAGGATGGGGTAATTAAACTGCTCGCGTTTTAAACACATGATTCCTAGAGGCCATATCTGGGTTGGTGAACTTCTGAGTACGAATCTAAAGCATGTCCGTCCCGTCGTCTGTCCGTCTGGTCCGTCGACTGTCGTCCTGTCCGTCCGTCCGTTCCTGTTCCGCTGTCCTGTCACGTCTATGTGGAAATCACGCTAAACTTCTCGCGAACCGAAAACAAGCTATCGACTTGAAACTTTTGGACAGAGATTCGCTTATTTGATGGTAACGGTCGGATCGGTATTTGGAACAATGGGCATTATCGGACCACGTTTACGTATAGCCCCATATAAACCGACCCCCAAAATTTGGCTTTGGGCGAGCCTCCCGGTAGCTAGCAAAATTCATCCGATCCGTTTGAATTTGGTTACCGTCCGTCATAAGTGTATGGTCTTCTCTAACAACCAATGCAAACAAATATGGTCCATATCGGGATCCATAAATATATATAGCCCCCAATATAACCGATCCCCAGATCTTGGGGACCTCCGTAGCCTCTTTGGAGGGGCAAATTTCATCCGATCCGATTGAATTTTGGTACCTGATGTTAGTATATGGAGTCTCTAACAAACCACTGCAAAAATTTGGTCCATCAGTCCGGTCCATATTACGTATATAGCCCCATATAAACGATCCCCACGATTTGACCGTCCGGAGACTTTTGGAGGGGGGTTCAAATTCATCCGATCCGTGTGAAATTTGGTACCTTTTGGGAGTTCCAGATATACGCGTTCTAAAAAAACCATAATGAAAAATATAGGTCCATATCGGCGTCCAGATACATTTATATATAGCTCCCATATAAAACCGATCCCCCAGATTTAGACCACGAGGCCTCTTGGGGAGCAAAACTTTCATCCGATCGTTTGATTTAGTACGTGGTTCTTGTAAATACACGGTTATTTTAAATAAACCATTGCAAAATTTGGATCCATAAATCGGTCCATACATTATTATATAGGCCCTCCCATATTAAACAAAAAGAAAATCAACCCAGATCTTGACTCCGGAGCTGTGCGAGAGGGCAAAATATTCATCCGATCCCAGTCTGAAATTTCTGGCTACCTGATGTTAGTTACGGCCTCCTAATAACCATGCACAAAATTGGTCCACAATCGGTCACCATACTTACTATATACGCCCCAATATAAACCGATCCCAGAATTCTGACCTCCGGAGTGCCTCTTAGGAAGAGTTGACAAATTCGCCGGATACATTGATCGTTAGGTATATTGGTCTCCTAACAACATTTGCAAAAATTGGTCCATATCGCAGTCCATCAATTATAATATAGTTTCCCATATTAAAACCGTCCCGAGATTTGACACGTTCCGGAACCTCTGGAGCGAGCAAAAGTCATCCAGATACGGTTGAAATTTTGGTACATCTTTGTCAATCATTATTTGGCCAAAAAAATTGGTCCATATCGGTCTTATAGTTATATATAGCCGAATGACTTATTACACAAAATCTGGTCCATCAATATCGCCCAAAAAATAAATCTATCTTTATTTCCATAGAACAATTTTGTCAATTTATTTACTATAGAAAGTTTTTGTCGAAAAATTTCATTTCTATTAGGAAAGTTTGGTCAAAAGTTGTATTTCTATACAAAATGTTTGTCAAATTTTTTATTTTCCATAGAAAAATTTTGTCAAGAATTTTATTATCTATAGAAAATTTCTCGTAATCTACCTAAAACTTTATTTCCACTTTAGAAAATGTTTGTCAAATTTTATTTACATATTAGAAAGTTTTCGTTTAAAAATTTCAATTTCTAAAGAAAGTTTTGTCAAACGTTTATTATTCTATAGAAATGTTTGTCAAATTTATTTCTATTGAAAATGTTGTCAACAATTTTATTTCTATAGAAAATTTTTGTAAAAAATTTATTGCTATAGAAAATTGTCAAACATTTATAATTTCTAAATACATAATTTTGTCAAAATTTTCATTTCTATAAGAGTTATTGTTTGTCAACCATTTTCATTCTATAGAAATTTTTGTCAAAATCTTGTATTGCTATTAGAAAATTTTGTCAACATTTTATCTTCCAATAGAAAAATTCTTGTCAAACTTATTATATTCTATAGAAAATTTTGTCAGTTTTTATTCTAATAGACAATTTTGTGAAATTTTAATTTTCTTATTGAGAAAATTTTGTCAAAACTAATTTAATAACGTATTTTAATCGGCGCTTTTTTTGTGTTTAAACTTAATCATACCTATGGACTAAACATTTAGAAGACAGTAGTTAAACAATTTTTACGAATATCCTTGCCATCGGCAAGTGTTATCGCAACCCAAGTAAATTCGATTTGTGGATGACAAAGTCTTTTCTTTAGTAGAAGTTTCTTACGCAATTCCATTGGTGAGAGGGTACATAGATTCGGCCTTGGCCGAACGTTACGGCCGTAAATACATTTGTTTTTTTTTTTAAATTTACACTATTTATAATTTTCTATTTTAAAATTTAAATTGAAACTGTAAAATGTGTTTATTAGAAGATCCTAAAAGTTCGCAAAGAACAGTGCTATGTGATAAAACGAAATTGAGTGTTTTTTTTTTTCAAAATAGTAATTTTTTATTGAAAAAATGATCAAATTTTTAATAAAAAATGATTTTTGCTACAAAACTATAAAATTTGGAAGGAATTCAAAAACTAACAAGGAAGACACGTTGGAGTCGAGTATAAACATTACATACATAATTTTAATAATATAAACATAAATTTATTTAAGGACATGTGAGACGTTTTTTATTGCATTTAACACCATCGCTCTAAAATTCACTCTTTAATTTTCTTCTAATAATTCATTTTAAAGAAAATAAACTTTTTAAATTTGTTTTTAGCCTTGTAAGAAACTCGAACTTAATGCCGCTATTTATATATTTTGATTTGGTGTCTCGTCAAATCCTTCGTGGACATACTTTTTTTAATAAAGGGAACTAAGTTTGTATTTTTACATTTTACTGTGAATTTTTCACTATTTCCTTCTTATTTCATTATTTACTGTCGCCAAACTCTAAAAAGAAGTAGTGCCCTTTCGTTATTTTTATGGAAGCCCCTGATTTTATTTAAACGAAAATTGTGCCCATATTGCCAACAATGATAAACGAAACACATTTCACACATGCTAAAATGCATGCTCTCAAGGAACCGAAAACATTGCAGTTTTGTTTTTTCAAATGTCTATTCTTTTGGTTCCGAATTGTCTATTCTCTTTTATTCACAAATTAAAATAATATTTAGCACTTTAAGCATATCAAAATTTTAGCCGTTATTCATAAATACAATTTCCCGAAACCAATCTACAAGCAGGTTTTCAAAGAAATTGTTCTTTTTTCATTCTTCGCTTTTGTTAATGTTGATACTACTTTTTCGTCAAACCTCCCGGTTTCCATCTCTATTTCTTTCTCTATACTCTCTTTTTGTCGCTCTTAAATAAAATATCCAAAACATATATATGTTTTACCTCGATAATTTGTTCATTTCTATATGCTTTTATCATTCACAATTATCTATTATTTTCATGAAACATTCATGCCCCAAAACATAGATTATTCTAATCATATTAACATTAGATGACCCAAAACATTTAGTGGTTAGTTTCAGAAATTACACGTGTCTCGCCACTTAAATATATTTGTGGTTTTAAAATCGTGCCCGAACACATTTTGTTTTATAATCGTACACATATGAAAAAACATATTTCTCCTTAACAGCTGTAGACTCTTATCACCAATTACGACTCAACACTTAGCATAGAATAAATACTTTTAAGCATCATTCGAACTAAGATAGTATTTCACTTCTTTTGAAAACTTAAGGAAACACATATTGTTAAGATTATAGGAAATTCTCCATAATATTTACTTTTTTTTTGTTAAAAAATAATTATGGTAAATTAATTAATAATAACAAATAAAATATTTTGAATTAGTGAGAAAAAAAAGAAAATTAATGCTAAAAAAAACTTTAAAAAAAACAAGATGCACAATCCTAAAATTAAGTGAGCGATCTTATTCTTAAATTTAAACAATTTCATGTAAGTGATGTTTAGGACGATATTTCTTATAATAAAAATGTTTTATCTTTATGTTTAAGGAAAATTTGCTTACTTCAAAGATCTACCACTTCAGCAGGAGAGACCGAAAAATTTCACAAGATTTGTGTCCTAAGTTTAAGACTGAAAAAAATTTTTGAAGCAAGGATTATAACTTTCATTTAATTTAAATTCAATTTATTTTAAAGAATTTAAGTCCTTACATTTAACGTAAATTCGTAGTCCTAAATATTAAGTTTGCATAATCTTCAATTTAGGTCAATATTTTTTTTCAGTGATAACAAGTGACCGCTAACCTTTTGTAAAAAGATTCGGTCGTTTTGATTTTTCTATAATTTGTTAGGTATTGAAATTGTAAAAGAGAGGACAAAATCGTTACGCAGCATCTTATTAAAAGTGGAAGGAAAGTAAGAACCCATTACGTCTTTTACAGTTGGTAACTTTACATGGATTGGAAATAGTGGAATAATAGATAATATTTCAAGGCCAGTCGATGCTCGTTAATATCCTTAATAATATATTTATAACTATATTAATAAAAACATGTCTTTTAATTTTTGAGAAAAAGGTTTACCACAAATATGCTAAAGACGTTGTCAAATGAAATGAAAAAAGTTCAATAAAATCATTCAACATATATGAATTCAATTCAGTTAAATGTTTTAATTCTGTAGTAAAGTGCAGGTATACAATTACCTGAAAAAAAAGATGCCGGTTCAAGATTTTGTCTATTACTTTAAAAATTTTTGGTATTTGAATTCGAGCCAAAGAAGCGGAGTTAATACAAGTAAGGATACTTTTAAGACACAATTCTCTTTAATTTGTGGTTTTGGATTGTATTTTGCTTCTTAGGAAAGCAATTTATTAATTATATATCGCTGTTCTATCAGCTTTTTCTTATATGCCCTAGTCCAAAGTCCTTAAAAACTTAGTTAACGACAACTCTTATTTTCAAAATTAAAGACTCGACTTCCAGTAGTAATTTATGCCAACTGTTTTTCAAGTAAAAGCCGTCCGTTAAAATGAAGTGTTTTGCAATAAACACGATGTTATAATATTTTGAACGATTTTTTGCTTTGTAGTTCAAGATGCAAAAGAGACAACAAATTTAAAGACAAACTTCATTAAATTTAAAGAATTTTTCTGAATTATTAAAAGTCAGTTGACCTTCAGCCCTAACGTTTTATTCCTTTCATGTTATGATACCCAATTTTTAAGTGAAATCACTTAAATTACACTGAAATAAACGTGTAATAGACTTGAGATCAATCTACAAAATTGATTGATTTCAATTATTTATTGTATTTGATTTTAGCTTAGTTACGAAAATAATAAATCAAATTACCACAAATTGTAAGGTTGTTCGTAAAATTATTTTCAAACTGAGGATTTTGATGGTTGAGTTAAGTAATAATTTGTCAAAATTTTCCAAATGATTTACAGTATTCAATCCAAATTAAATGGTATTGTAAATATTTAAAGTTTTTCAATTTACAGATTCGTAATTTTGAACTGAGTACCAATGTTTTATAAAATTGATGTAACCTATACAATTACTATCGTAACTTGGTGTTTATTATAGTATTGTGTTATAATCTATATTGGTTTAAGAGAATTATAAAATACATTCTGAAAGAGTTTTATTGCTTTTATTGTAAACATGTATAAAAATATAGTATAATAACTGAAAATTATGGCAGAGTACTTATTTGAGAAAAATACAGGAACTATCTCTTATAAACGGAACATATTTTAACAGGCTTCACTTCACAAGAATAAACAGGATTTTCTGAATTGATCTGTCACTGTTGAATGGTCTTCCCAATCTCATTTCTATGTAGATTCGTCGGTCTTTGGCTCTTCTGTAATGCAATCTATGTTTAGGAACGCCTCTATGTCATTTAAAATTTTAAAAAATATTTAAAAAAATTTTATATAATATTTCTACTTCATGTTGAAGAATTTCTGGGACAGAATTGAGAGCACGGAACTTCCCGTTTTTCAAAATCTGAACACATTTCCTCTAGCCCACACTAGTCTTTCGGCAGTTCGTTCTTTTATCTTCATAGAACCAGATTTGAACGACGTACACATCCTAAAATGTAAAAACAAAAGTATACAAGATGTGAAATATAGTCAAAAGCATTGAAATTTTTCGCAAGTTTTTGTTGATTGGCCCATTTCAGGATGTGTGTAAGTTATAATTACAACGAAAGAAGAATTAATTTACTAATTTTTATTTAAAGTTTTTCAACGGAATATTTGTAAATTTTACAGAACGAACTTTTTTACGAATATACGGAAATGGTATACTAATATATTATAATAACTTCTCATTCTAAAAAGTTTCGTCTGTTTGAACATTTCGTAGATTTCGTCTTTATTACCCGTTGATCCTGACTATAGTCGAAGTCTACGCGAAACGCATTAATGTGTGAATCTTTAATTCGTATTTGCGATAAAACATACGATTGAGTATTTCGTAGAAATGTGCTGAGAGAGAGAGACAGTTACTTCACACACGATACACTCACAAACGAACTGTTTATTTTTATTTAGGAGAGAAATTTTTTCAGTCGTTTCCATCAAAAGGTTCGCTTGTCAAAACAAAAACTCGGATATTAGAGTAAAAGTATATAATATACTTTAATCTACAAGATTGAAAAATAAAAATATGTGCGTTATTAATATTTAAACATTTTGAATCGCCGTACCGATAGCAATTTGTTGATTTGCTTGCGACAGTGTACTTTCGAAAGTTTTCCTAATAATCAACAATAAATGACTAATTTTATATGTTTGTATTTATTTTATTTTTCGTACTTAAGCAACGTCGATAATCAGTTTTGTCTGGCAATTACGCAATTTAATTTAAATCAATAACTTTTACACTTGCGTCCAATGTGAAACATGCAGTATTGACTGTGTTGTAAAATCAATTATCGGGAATTTGGATTATTTTTATTCCAGATTTTTCATTCTACACAATTATTTTTGTATTTGACTTAATAAAAAATCGTACTTTGATATAATTTTTATCATTCAATTAATGCCAGTAATATTGCTTTTTTTATTACTGCTTCATTTTTTTCTGATGTATAAGGATAATATGACTTCATTGAAAAGTTTATCGACTATTTGGAACAAGGAACAAAACCTCTATAATATTAGAGAAATGCGTCTGTCTATGCCTAAGCAACATTTTGCATTCGTATTTTAAGGACATTGAAATCTTTTTCAGTGTAAAGTATACGAAAATGTTTAACTAATATATGGATTGCACATTCTAACTAATTTCTACGAAAATCAAATTGCTAGTTCAAACAAATAACAAGTTCCTATACGGCCGTATAGTTCGGCCAGGCCGAATCCTTTATTGCTACCATCCACATGGATTGCGTAGAAACTTCTTAACTAATAAGGCTGTCCATTCCACAATCGAAAATTAACTTGGGTTGCAGATAAAGCACTTTGCGATGCAAGCGTATCGATAAAACTATTTTAACACTGTTCTTCTAAATTTGTATAGTCTAGCCATACGGGGTATATATTTAAACAAAAAAAACGCCGATTAAATCGTATATAATCTACGCTTTTTGACACGGAACACACTTTTCTATTTTAGAGAATAAAGGTTTTTTGACAAAAATTTTTATGAAATTGAACCTTGATACACAAATTTTCATATAGAAATACGAAATCTTTCGACAAAAAATTTATCTATAGAAATAAAAATTTTGACCAAAATTTTCTATAAGAAATAAAATTTTTGACAAAATTTTCTTATAGAAATAAAATGTTGACAAAATTTTCTATGGAAGTAAAAATTTGGACAAAAATTTTCATATCAGCATACAATTTTGCACAAATAATTTCTATAGCAAATAAAATAGTTTGACAAAATTTTTGATATAGAAATAACAGATATATTGACACAACATTTCTATTAGAAATAACTTATTGACAACTTTCTATAGAAATGAGAATTTTTAACAAAAACTTTCTATAGTAATAGACATTGAACAAAACATTTTCTTATGAAATAACAAGTTTTTGGTAGATTTACCAAAATTTTCAGTATAGGAAATAAATTCTTAGAACAAATTTTCCTTATGGAAATAACAATTTCTTGACAAAAACATGTTGCTATAGACAATAAACTTTTTGACCAAACTTTCTATAGAAATGAAATTATTGACCAAGACTTTCATAATAGTAATTAAAACTTTGACACATAATTTTCTATGGAAATATTAAAGTTTTTGGTAGAATTATTTTTGCGATATGGACCAATTTTTGTTGGTTCCTGTTAATAAGTCATGCGCCTATATATAAAACTAACAGACCGATATGGACCAACTTATTATGGACCAACTGTACCAAATTTCAACCGTTATCGGATTACTTTTGCTCCTCAAGAGGTTCCCCGGACGTCGTCAAATCTGGCGGACCGGTTTTTATATGGGAACTACTATACCTCTAATTAATGGACCGATCCATGGACCAATTTTGCTCATGGTTGTTTAGAGACCATAATACTAACACATGTACCAAATTTCAACTGAGACTCGGCATGAATTTTTTGCATCTTCCAAGAGGCTCCGGAGGTCAAACATCTGGGGATCGCGTATTACTATGGGGGACCATATATATAAATTATGGGACCGATATGGACCAATTTTTGCATGTAGTTAATATAGAGGCCGCTATCGCTTAAACATCAGGACTTACCAAACCTTTAACACGACGGTGATTTGCCCCATCTAAAGTCTACGGACAGGTCAAAGTGCGTGGGGATCCGGTTTATTCATGGGGGCTATTATATAATTTATGGACCGATATGCGACAATTTTCTGACATTGTGTTGTTAAGAGAGCATATACTACATCAGGTAACCAAAATTTCAATTGCGATCGGATATGAATTTTGCCCCTTTTTTTCCAATAGGCTCCGGATGGTCAATCTGGGGATCGGTTTATATGGGGGCTCATTATAGTAATTACTGGACGATATGCGACCAATTTTACTGACAATTTGGTTGTTAAGAGAACCGCTGAGTGACTCAAGACCGACTTTACCAAATTATCAACCGGATCGGATGAATTTTGCCTGCCTCCGGGACGGCTCCCACGCCAAATTTGGGGATCGGTTTATAATCGGGGGCTATACGTTAAAGAGTGGTCGATATGGCCCATTTTCAAATACCAATCCGACCTTCATCAATAACACTACTTTTGCAAGCTTTCAGTCGATAGCTTTGTTTTCGTTCACGGAAAGTTAAGGTTGATTGTCCACAGACGGGACGGACCAGCGGACAGCCGGGACCAGCCGCGACAGAGGACGGACGGACGGACGGACAGACGGACAGACCGGCGGCGGACCATGTTAGATCGACTCCATGAATTATCAACGACCAGAATTATATATACTTTATGGGCGGTCTTTAGAGTCTATAATTTCGATGTGTTACAAACGGAATGACAAGTTAATATCCCCATCCTATTGGTGGAGGGTATAACAGAAATGTCTTTGGGGCTATACGAAGTTACAACTTTCTTCACAATTGAGTTCTCATTTTAAAACTTCACAAGACAGTGGTTCAACTTTTTTCTGGGTGCACAGTAGTGGTGAAGGGTATAAAAAGTAGACTAGAGAATAGACTTATTTCAATGTGCGATAAAGGTGACGATCTCTACACGCTCATAATTCACCTTCCAGAAATGTTTGTAGAAACTGACAGCGAAGAAACCTGGCTACTTAAGTCTTACTTAAGTGAACTGCTGTTTAGAGAGAATTTTATAAATAAACTTTTTGACTTAAAAATTGTCATAACTGTAGCTAGTCATTCGCTGATGCAACAAAGCTTGGATGAACATCATTGACCGCGCAAATCCAGAATAGTTTGAAGTTGCGAATATGAGACGTAAAACTAGTTGAGTTTTTAAAATATACAATGTAACAAAATATTGTTGCAAGCCTTTTATCGGGGAGCCAAACTAAATGTTATTAAAATTTTTTATAATTTTGTTTGTTCAAAATTAGATTTACGACCTTTGTGAAATATGTATGTATTATACCGACCCTGGTACATATACACGCAATTAAACTTGTTAAACTTGG